>SWEM01000269.1:0-40060 GCA_019593585.1 Nitzschia palea | reverse complement strand
TTGACGCCGATTAAAAAAAACTCCCATCCAGGCCGACCCTTGGCCCCGTCGATTCCATTACCCCTCAAACACACACGGCACTCCTAGCAACAGACTTCTTGAATATATATTTTGTTTTGGTTTCCAGTCACAGTTCCATGATCCTGTCCCATGGACGGGTATACCATTGACCAACTGCTTGCTTATCCTGACCGAGCGACATCCAGTCCATATATTCCCATGCTGGAAAGACATTCACTACATTAGAGATTGTGCCATGCTTCTTTGTGGAACAAATATAATGCAAACTGCTGAATATACATAAATCTCGCTGGAGGCAGCGATCATGCTCGTTTATCCATTGCCGACGACGACTATGTGGCTCGACGACCCGCCCCATGTCTTGGAGTGACTGTGCCTACAAAGCATCCTTCTTCAGTCTGCCTTGTACCCAGAGTTGCGGGTGATTCTCTTCCACACTACAAGTACATGTTTATATTGGTCTCGTGATAAGGTGCAACTTGGCCGTCGCCATGGTCACCAATTTCGAATACCTGTACCTCGTTCATCACCACTGTCAAGCCGTACCAGGTAGCAGATTGTACGTGGTACACAATTCCAGTCACGTGGTAAGAGGGCCAGTATCTCCTAGTTGTGACTATAGTACCAGGTACCGTTCCTTTTTGGATAGAATTGGGACCATTTTTGTTCCAACCATGTATTTCCCTCTACCCGTCTCCCTAGGAGGTGGTGGTGTATTGGCTGCAGTCGTGCTAGCAGGCAGTTTTGTGGATCCTTCCTTGCCATCGACACCCACCAGTAGTATCCCCGTCTTGGAGGTAGTCAAAGTATACGGCAAACTCGCCGGGTCACAATGCTATGGATCGTCGGCGCCCCCCGGGTCCTCGTGTCAAATCACGGTCGACGACCTCCAACGAATCTTTTATCCGCGGGATCCCAATCAGCCATCATCCCCGAGTACTACTACTACTGGTATCATCTTGACTCTGGAGGAGTTTGACAACGATTTAAATCAGGCCGAATTTCAATGGCCGTTGAAACCCTATGGTATCGACAAATCTCTCTCGAAAACGGCCACCATGAACAAGGGCGCGGAAACCATGGTATTCCTGCAAGAACTTGAACAACGAGGTCTGTACGACAAACGGAATCCGGCTGGTCCATTGCCAACATCACTCCGACCACAATTAAACAAACTCTTGCAAGGAGAGGGTGTCGAGCCAAATACTAGTCAGAGAATCTTTGAAGCGTTGGGTGGCAAGGATGGTATATTGGACATGGAGATGTTTCGAGACAGACTGTCATCACAACCCATGGATTACTATGATTTTATCGAGTTGATTGGAAAATATGTCAAGATTTTGTGGCCGTCCTACTAGTTGTTGTTTTTGGTCGTAAAACGAATGTTACTTTTCGACCCAAACAACATCCAAGAGTGGACCCTCAAAGCATTTACCAATATCATCCCCTTCACCCCAACAAACCTGCTTGGCTAGTATTTGTACCCCCGCTTCTTTTGCCTCCTTGAGGTAACGCGCAAAGGATGGGCAAGCCTCATGGTTGGGACGAAACCTTTGGGCGTCATGTCGAATCACCACGAACAGGACGGTAGCATCATATTGCTTGGTCGAGACCAGTCGGGTCAACTCTTGAACATGTTTAATGGCACGGGCCGATACCACTTTTTCTCCATTGGGTCCTTTTTGGTTGGATTGACCCCAGGGAAATATGGCAGTGCGCTGGTACGGGATTTGGTCGCTGGTAAAGACGCATTTGGCTCGTTCGGGTACTGCCGATATGGAATAGTCGGTATCCACCACTGTCTTGACTTCGAGAATGCGTGGTAAAAGACTTGGTGTTTCATGCTGGATTAAAAAGTCGGCTCTCATATCAGCCCCACTAATACTACTCACTTCTCGTTGAAACGATTGCACTGGTGGAAAATTGGGTCCCAATAGATTGCGTTGGACCAATTGCTCGGCAATTTTTTCACCCAAAGACGGATGGGCACCCACCCAAGTGGGTTCATAGCCCAGATGTGACTCGTCTACCCGTAGTAATTGAGCAATGAATTCACACTTGGGTGTTCCAAATTTGGGATTGACGGCATCCTTTCCCACCAAATTACCTTTTTTATCCCGGGCCGGTTTCATCAATAATGTTGTTCTGGGGATACACTTACCACCCATATCTAAATTAGGAACATGAACTATTGCTTCTCGTTCTTCTTGTTCCAAAAACACATCGGCAACATAGGGAGACCGATTGCGTTGTGATGGACGATTTCGAAGAACTCCCGGGACCACGTCGTCACTTAGTGACAAGAGTAATACTTTTCCAGAAGAAGTAGCATCATGATAGTTGGATGATGCAACCGCAGTATGGGATTGTTCCTTGTTTTTCTCCGGTTTTGGGAAACGAGATTGGGATCCCTTTTTTGTTTTCGTAGCACCGATTTTTGGTTTGGTCGAGGATGATGACGACGACGACGATGACGCTTTTCTTACGACCGGTTTCGGGGACTCGGAGGCCAACCCATTCACTCGCATGGAGCGTGTGACAACCATTGCCAAATATCCTACTAGCGTCGTTCTCATGCAACAATCAAATGAATGGAGGTCCCTTATTTTCGGGTAAGGGTCGATTCAACACCCACATGATGATCCCATAGCCAAGGATCACCTACCTGGTTCGATTGCGAACTACTAACTAGTATTGATTTGTGATGATTGTGGAACGAATTTTGTGGTTCGCCTGACTCATTCGAATTTGGGTCACGGAAACTAAGTCACGAGTCGAGTTGCGCAAAATAGCTACCTGCATTACTACTGTCATTACCATCTATGCCTCGACCAGTTCAGGTTCCTTGATCCATCGAACTGTCCGACCCTGAAGTCCATTGACGAATGATAATGCATCTACTGGCTTCTTGGTCGCTGGTTGCAACGAATTGATTTCCAAAACCGAGCCATCGAAACAAACGAGACGCAGACCATCTTTCTTGGACGGTCCAGGAACCACAGCATCCGTAGGATCAGCCGTTTCCGACAAGACACGTGTTTCAAGGATTTTGTACTTTGTCACTTCCGTGTCCCCAATTTGAAGGTACAAGAATGCACCAGGCCACATGCTGAATCCCCGTAAACGATTATGCATAGTAATAGCACTTTCCTCCCATGGTCGAAATTCCGCCTCTGACGAATCAATCATATCGGCATTTACTACGGCATTTTCGTCTTGAGGTGTGGCCGTATCCATTGTAATTTTCCCATGTACCAGGTCGGGGAGTGCGTCTATCAAGAGCTCGGTTCCAATTTCGAAAAGATGAGGAAGAACTCGTGTCGCCGTATCATTCTCATCAATCATCTCCTCCTTTTGACTAATGATCGGTCCAGCATCCATTTTGGATACTGTAAAGAGTACTGTAACCCCAACAGGATTGTCCCCCGCCTCTAACGATCGTTGAACAGGACTTGCACCACGCCATCGGGGAAGCAAACTTGGATGAATGTTTACTGTCCCATAAGTAGGGGTAGCCAGGAATCGTTTGGGAAGATATTGTCCATAGGCAGCCGTAATGCATAAATCTGGTTTTACCTTGTTGGCCAATTCGTCAAGGAATTCAGGATCTTTTGCCTACAATTTCAAATTGTTCATGGTTTTGTGAGAGAAATATTAGATGAGACGACCCAAGATTCCCACCATTTTTTTTCAATCAAATCCATACCTTTTCTGGATGAAGAACTGGAATTCCTAGTTCTTCAGCAATTTTTCCGACAGGACTGGGTTCTAATTGTCCATTTCGTTTTCGACGCTTGGGTGGCTGCGTAATGACGGTCACAATATCAAAGGGCGAGGTTTCTTTTTGCGCTTCCTCGTGTAGGCGTCTCAAGGTGGTTGCTGCAACCTCGGGAGTACCAAGAAAGACTACACGTTTCTTTCCCCCCACAGAAACGTCAGAAGCAAAGAGTCTTGTATTGAATACAGAAAATGTCGTTGTTGGTTGGACCCTGCAATATCTCGACACAAATTGCTTTCCCATGCCTCCCATCTGGAAGGAGAGAACACAATGTGCCATCATCATTGTTGCAAAAACGGATTTTACGGCCACTTGCTTAATCATTGCAAAAGCAACAAGCTGATGTACACAACCCGGATACCTGGTAATGGTCGTGTTGTCTCCTTCGTTCTGTCGTAATTGCAAATTGACAGTGAATGGGCATCATCAGGATCATGTGATTACCGGTATATCGAAAGACGACCAGTCACAACTGGCGACTGACGTACCTGGAACTTCTTGTGCAGCGACAGACAGACGGGCAGAGTAGATTTGACTGTGGACTATTATAACCTACTGGTAGTAGCGCTATTTGTTACAACTACGAAGCCTCCCATTCAATGCTTAAAATGCGTCAATTATTGACGCATATCGGCACCACCATCTCTTGGCCTGTACATCTCTGCATCCGCACTCTGTACCTCACTTAGCTCCAGAGTCTTCAACCCAAGGAGCCCTGGTCCACCATTGGTCTTTCGGTCCACTTGGAATCGAAACTTGCCTGGCGTCCAGTCGAGACTAGTGACCCATCCCGAATCAGGATGAACGCTTGGATCCTGGTCCATTTGGAAGGGCAGTAGAAGCGTGGCACCCCCTTCCAAATCCAATAACAGATACTGACCAGCTTGTTCCTCACTCCCAACAGGTGGAGGGTCGTACAGGCCTCCAACAGCACCTGCTGAACCAAAGAATACAACATCAGTTAGGGCTTGAATTGCCGACTTGTACTTGGATGCTCGCGGCCACATTCCCAACGTTTCACGACACACGGTAAAACTGCGCAACCGTAATGGAGGTAGTGGCATAGATGCTTTCTCGATATCCGTGACGGCATAATCTACCTTGACACGAAATCGCAGCTCTTCAAATTGAATCCCCAGCTCGGAGCGATATTCTGAAAATGGACCTTCGTTAGGTGCTTCATTACTGTTTTCCGTTAGCTTGACAGCCGTACAAATGGTGTAGCCATTGCCCACGCACATAATCCCTTGATGACCTCGAAAGTCTCCCGACTTTAGTTCTTCTGGCCAGTACTTGAGACTCATGACAATTTCTTCTTGTTTCAATTGTTCAGAACTCTTTTCGCCATCTTCAGAATCCGTAAATACCCGTTCATGATGTAATAATCGTTGATTCTGTAGACGATCAGTCAATGGTTCGGATGATTCAATTTCAATCCGTTCTCCTCTACTGATAACTTTGATCGGCTGAGCAGACTTTTTAATTCGTGGAATGGTTCCCGGTGCAGCATCATCCTTGGTATCTTCGGCAAAGGTGGATGTTGTAAAGGCGGTCCATTCTCCCTTGTATTCTTTCCCCTCCTTGAGGACTTCTTTGTAATAGGTTTCAAATTGATATTCATCATTGCGCATACGTCGCTCTTCTCGCATAGCCTCCACTTCTTCTTCCGTATTGGAATCATCGTCACTTCGTCTGGTCGTTGTATCAAAAAATTCATCCCCGACTCCTTGATCGACTTGATATTCCGGATCACTGTAATTGATGAATTCTAGCTCGGGATAATTGGGGTCCTGATAGGGATTATCGTTGTTGTTATCATCATTATTGCTTCCATCCTCTTTTTCATCCCCATTACTACTAGCAGCAGCATACAGTTGTTTGGATTGTTGTGATGACACCCTCACGGCTAGCATTGGTGGCGTAATCATCATGGTTGTGGTGGGTGCCGATGGATTTCCCATGGATTTTATTATCGGAGCGACGACAAAGCCATGGTTACCAACGAGGTACCAGGACAAGGAGATTATCCCCAATAGCAACAGTCGCATGCTTAGGATAATAATATTTCTGACTGTGACTGTGAATCAGAGGAACTATGTGACTTGCTCCCTCCTTGCTTTGCCGAAGGTGTAAATAAAAGACAAAACATCTGTCGAGAGAGAATCGTTTGGCACAGTCGTGACGTGCGGCAGACCAAGGGTAGGGCAGTATCATGTAGCAGGTACCATAGATATGATCTATGAACATCTCAACGGGTGAAACATGTGAGTCAACTCCAATTATGGATTCCTCTCCGAGGTGAGTGACGTCATTTGTCCGAATAGGACTTGGAATGATTGGGTGGAACGTTATATTGAAATCGAATGGAGTGATCTAGCGACGTTACGTTCAACGAATACAAGATCTACCGTTCCGGATATGACTCCAACGAAGGTGCGACAGCAGAGGCGTCACGAAATTGGCGCCGGCATGGACATCTTTGGTGCATGCCTACCAAACTTTCAATAGTTTCGTTGCTTTTTGGATTGCGAAAATTCCCCTTGGCAGTTGGTTGTCCATCTGATAGACGGAATTCGTATCTATGTACAAACACTTTTTACCGGTACTTGTCCCGGTAGCAGTACTTGCACTTGAATTGCACCGAGGCGGATAGATTTTGCAGTTTTCAGGTAATCCATATTGAAATAAAAAATCCAAGATGGGGGAAACTATACCACCGCCTCCCCCCAGTGCCCTGCCACCAGTAGCGTCCAAGGCCAAAGATTACAGCATGGAACGGCCTTCGGAGGTTCAAACCGAGCTCGATGATCTTAGGAATCGAGGACTGGCCAAGGTCCTGAATCGTCATTTTACGGATACGACAAAGAAGCTGGCCAAGGAAAAAGCTGCTGCGGATGCAGCTTTGGCAGATCTGGAACGACGACGGGCCAACACGTCCGAGTTTGTACCTTCCAAGGGAGGGGAACTCAATCCTTTTGATTCCATGTACGTTCAGTTGCAACAAAAACGCGCGGAATGTCGTCGCAAGGAACGTGAAACATTGCTCTTGTATCAGCGTTATGTGCACAAATACGGCAAGACCAAGGCCGAAGTGCTCTCCCCAGCCACGTCTACCTCGTCCACTCCGGAGGCTCCTCCACCCCCATCGCCACTACCAGCGCGAGCCATTTTGCAGCCGTTGGAGGAAGAAAGCACAGACACCGTGGACGCCGGCATCAACTTTGCCAAGTTCTACAACAAACAAATCCAAGATGCTAGAGACCCACCAACCAAGAATCTGGATGACTCGTTGAACGACCTGCCCGGCCTGCAAGACCTGACGCCTCAACCAAGTCGAGAGTCTGGTGCCACTGATCCACCTGACGTCCATGGAGAGATATTCTCAGACGAAGATAGTTTCCTTCCAAAAAGATCTAACGACAACGAGACGCTCATCGAGAGCAGATCCTCCAGCCGTCAAGTTTGCCAAAGAAGTCGAAATATCCGAACCACAGAACATGGAAATACCAGAGGATGCATCTACAGACGGTTTAGAGGTGACTGACACGCTGGTTGTCAAGGACGAAGAGAGCGCCGCGGCAGAAGAATCGTCAACTCCAGTTGAGACCTTTGAAAAGCCAGTCATCGAACCCTTAGAAATCGGTTCCAACTCGAGCGATTCGGAATCCAATCGTCCCACTCGTGAGGTGACGGCAGAGTTGAGCGCTCCTACTACACCTACAGATCAAGAGGAAGATGATCGATCCATTATATCTGGCCTGACCATGAACTCGCATGTAACGAAACAACTTATCGAAGAAATTGAACAAGAAGTGACGAAGTTTCTCAATACCGAAACGGAAGCCATTCGGAAGCTACTCGACGAAGACGAGGAAAAGACGACGGAAGAAAGTACATCTTTCAACGATAGCATGGTTGGGCACGAATCGAGAAGAGCTTCGATGAAGGCCGAAGCAATGGCCTTGGAGATGCAAAAGATCTTGGATGAATATGCAAAGGAGGACTCGTCGGAAAGTCCCATGGCGGCTGAGGAATCGGAAGCGGACGTGGATACTGTCGCAACGTCGGCTTATCCAAGAAAGTTTGAGACTTCAGATCCGACAAAGCAATGGATGGTATATTACGACGAATCATTCCAACGTGAGTACTATTACGAGGCGAACACGAAAACGACGCAATGGGAGCCTCCTGGCCGAGCAGGAGACTCACCGATTATGCCGCTCTTGTCGGAACAAGTGTCCCCGACAAATCTCGTCCGAACAACGTCTCGTAGAGATTTGTATCGCAAGAAGATTCGTAGACGACGAATGCGACGACTTGCTGCCACTTCTTTCGTTATCATGTGCGCTGCGGCTACGGGATATCACTGGCAACAGAATCATCCTGACAAGACGTACCCAAAGGCAATGCTAGCGACTTGGCATACCGCGTCAGAGACTCTTGCAGATATTTACGAGGCATCGTTGTACAATCTCGCTGATACTGTGGAGTTGCTCAGAGATCAAGTCGAGTACCAGTTCACTGATCGCAAGCTTCAGGAGGAGGCAGCGAAGCTTGCCGAAATTGAAAAAGCTCGGTTGGAACAGGAACAACTCATGGCAGCCCGAGCAGAAGCGGAGCGACGAGCCAAAGAATTAGAGGCAAAGCGAATCAAGGAACGAGAAGAACAGCTCAAAGCAACTGTTTCAGAAGATGCCGTAGAGGTGGAACTCGAAATTCAAGCAATGACTACTGAAAATACCGAGACACAGGTCGAAGAAACACCGACAACCACACAGGAAGAAATTATTCAACAAGGGAACAACGGAGACAGGGAAACAAACAATACGCTAACTCGTCCTTGGGCATGTTTCCTACCCTTATCCTACATTCATCCGAGATGCAATACGTTGGCAAAGCTTAAGCCATTGTACAAGGATACTGATGTGCTCAACTCTTTCCTACAGTAATTAATCGCAAAAGATGGCACATTCACTCTCTCCACTCATATTTACTGCGTACCTTGCGAGCAAGCGGCGACTCTTCCTCCGACACGTGAAGGAGCAAAACGAGTAAAGCATTACAAACTAGTGTGATCACACAAGCACGAAAGGCGCTGATGATCTGCAAAGTCGAACCCATGGTCATGGAGCTACCGCTAGAAGCAATTAAAAATACAAAATTCATAGGACCGATAGAAGGAAGGATCATAACGTCAACTTAAGATCGTGATTTCCATTACCTTCTACGGGTAGTAGAGTAATTTTCACTGAAAACATATAGCCAATGAACATAATACTCCCAAAAATGAGTGTTCATGATTTCCTTTTTCGGACTTGCGTGGCAGCAACTTTGCCAAATAGCCCAATTTCAGTCAACATTTTGACTCGAGAGGGGGTCAGAGATGAGTCTTTGCCTTGTAGCAAGAGTGCATACTGCCTTCGTTGACGCTAAAAAATGGAGGGGGTGACATGACGAGGAACAGACAAAGCAAGGAGTGGAATGAGTGATGAATGGTGTGGTTGTGTTGAAGCAGCATTAAAAAGGGTCCAGAAGTCAATCGTTGTGAACCATAGAGTTCGTCTTCTGGTCGTTGTCGCACAGGTTTGTAGTATTGACTACATCATCGCTCCTACTACCTGCCCAGCTGTCAATCCTTCTAATCATAAATACATAATGATGTTGCCCTTGGCAATCATCATCATGTCTCGTTGCTGCTTGCTCTTACCTTAACCCAAACCCCCAAGGAAGGATCGGGGGGATACTTGCTGGGAACGTCACAGTCACCATTTATCTCCAAATACAGTTTCAAATCATTCATCCGTTCCTCCCACAATTGGTCATGAGAGTTCCAAACAAATCCTAGCTTCTCCAGCTTTTCGATTCGTTCCGGCGTCATGTAGTTGTGCTTTCCAAGATTTTTCAGTTTGTATTGGTATCGTTGGCGCTTTACCCATTCAGCCAAACGCGGATTCTCTTTGTAGTTGTTGGGAACCAAACAGTGACCGTGCTGCCTTTTGAATTCCAAAAGTTCCGTGCATCGTTCCATCCAATTCCCACTTTGGTATGTTTGAAATGATTTTGGTGGTGATTCGTTATTTGAATTTGTCGAGGAGATTGACATCATGGCACTCGCTTCTGTCGACTTTCTTCTTCTTGAGGGTGATACTTTATTATGATCAATTGGTGGGAGTGATGATTTCGCATCTAGGCTTCTTGTAACGCTTTTACTAGGGGCATCACTGCATGATCGGTTTAAGTTAACCGGAGCAGCACCAGCTTGAAACGGAAGCCGTTGTGACAATAACTTTGGTGGTCTGCTTCCTTTGTCCACTTCTTCCGACTTGAGTGTCAACAAAGGTGTTCTAGAATTCTCGGCCAACACGAGACTGCTAGTAGTAGGCAGTGATGGAATCGCAAAGGTTTGTGAAGAGTCGTGCAGTGCCCTGAGATACCACGATGATTGATAGCAACGATGACGATCCAAAAGGTCTTGTTCTCGTGACGAAAATGGAAAGACCGGCCCTCGCCCTCCACCCTTTTGTTCAACCATAGTATGAAAGTCAAAATCAATGGAAGCGCATGTTCTTGTGACGGAGGAGATGTTCTTTAATGGACCACGATCTGGTTGTAGAGGACCAGCGAGTCTTGTCGGCAAGTAGTTGTAAGTATTGGCGATAATGTAGTCTGACAAGAACAGAAAATGGGGGCTTTTTGATTCCTCAACCGTCATCACGCTGGGGGGAAAGGATGATGATGATGATGATGACGGTCGTGTTCTCCTTGGCATGTCGGGTAATTTTTGTTGCCCAAACAAGGAAACGAGAGGATGACCACCTACCATCTTTCGATCTTGGAAATTGGGAGATGACTGTAAAACTTCCTGACGATTGTATACCGTGGTAAGGGTTCCCGGCTTTGACAGTGAGCAAATGTCAGGGAAATATGACATTTCGTGCCGCCGGGGAAATCGAGACTGCCAGTGAATCTCTCTGTTAATTGCTCTTACCAGGTACAGTCAATCATAAATAGGAAGGAACATCGAGACTTCGGACACTCCTGTTAAATAGAAACACAACGGAAAAAGAGGATGCCGAACCAGCAGACTATTAATTAATGGTCCCGTTGACGATCGCGTTGTTCTCACGTTCTCCTTCCATTACGGTTTCGAACTGCTTGGCAGTTGAACATCCATATAGGATACGTTCTCCGTGGTCCTGCTAAGAATTTTCTTTATTTAAGCCTATCAAGCTAGCACATGTTTTCGTGGGGCTCAAGGTTCGTCGCGGTTACTAATCCTAAAAAACCTAATACTGTATGACTGATTGAAATTGCGAGGGCGGGTAAAACTTGACACGATGGACCCGATTGGGCCGCGCTTATAGTATACGACAGCTTTCCTCACAGTCAAATAGTATGTTGGTCTACCAATCCAACATCAAAGTCTATACAGCTATCGAATGCTTTACTAATACAGTTGAGTAAAAAATGACACTCACTCGGAGATGTGTATGAGCAACTGCGTAGAAAGCAGCATTACGAACTAGCATCACGACCCACCCAACCGCGACAGGCGTTGCTGACCTAGTAGTACTACTAGCACTAGGTCAAAGCAACTCAGGGGGGACTTGTCTAGCTAGAACAAGCAATTAAAGATACATAATTCACAAACTGATAGAAGGGGGAGGAGGAAGCATCATAGGTTCAAAATAAGCTTGTGATTAATATTTGCATCATCATCATCATGCATCATGTAGAGTATATTTCAGGAGGTTATGTGATGAAAGGAGGAGGAACGACGAATTAAACTCATAATCTTGCTCTCTCCCACAAATCGAATCCTTGAAGAAAGTGGTCATGCTCTCCATGTTCGGGCCAGTCGTTCGGTGGCATCTTTGCCAAAAAATCCAATATCATTCAACATTTTGACTCGAAAGGGTGTCAAGGATGAAGCTTTTCCATCTAGCATGAGTTTGTATTGTCTTCGTTGACGCTATCAAGAAGGAGAATGGGGGAGGAGAAGTAAATAAAGCAACAAGCAAGCAAGGCAGGGAGCAAGCAGAGAAATTAGTTCGAAAACAGCCAAGACGTAAATCATCATGGCCGCAGTCCTTGTCGTCTCACAGGTATACACTGCATCTTAGTACTATCACCTGCTCAACTGCTCATACACTCGTCTCATCATAAATGCATACTGATGGTGTCGTCCTCGTGTCATAATCTCTTGTTGCTGCTTGTTCTTACCTTAACCCAAACCGTCAAGGAAGGATCGGGGGGATATTTGTTGGGAACGTTGCAGTCACCACCATTAATCTCCAAATACAGTTTCAAATCGTTAAGGCGCTCCTCCCACATTTGGTCATGAGAGTTCCAAGCAAACCCTAGCTTCTCCAACATCTGGATTCGTCCATGTGTCATTGAGTTGTGCTCTCCAAGGCTTTTCAACTTGTATTGGTATCGTTGGCGCTTTACCCATTCAGCCAAAGGCGGATGACAATCTATCAATCCTGTCACGGTAATATATTGATATAGTAAGGTAATCGTTCGAGTCAAATATCTGGGACTTGAACTGTGGATGGCCTATGCAGGTGTGATGTCGCAAAGACATATGAACAAGACATTCCGTGTCGTACATCACACGACGATAAAGCTTCTCACAAAAGCTTCTCAAAAGTGAAGAGATCCAACGTAGAGAAATCATGGATAAAATAGCTCACAATTTATACATTTGACTTAGCCTACGCAATTCGTTGCTGCTGCTTGTTGATTCTTTGCCGTGGCAGATCCGAGGTCTTTCAAGCAGACTCGGACAGCAAGTATCAAATTTATTGTCCATTCCTAACGTTTACTCTCTACACTTTATCAGCGGATTCTCTTTGTAGTTGTTTGGAACCAAACAGTGACCGTGCTGCCTTTTGAACTCCAAAAGTTCCGTATATCGCTCCATCCAATTACGCTTTGATAAGGTCGAAATCTTGTTGATGATTCGTTGTTTGCCATGGACAATGACATGATGGTCATCTCCTCTGTTCTTCTTCCATTTGGTACTGTAGTACTTTTATCAACTGGTGGTTTTGGTGACGATATTAGTGCATCTTCGTTTCTTGTATCGTTCAACACTGCTTTATGATGTGGGTCGCTCCTACATGATCTGTTCAACTGAACAGGATCAGCACCAGCTTGAAACGGATACCATGGTGACAATAACTTAGGTCGGCATTCTTTGTCTATCTCTTCCGCCTTCCTCTTGAGTGTCAAGAATGGTGTTATACTATCTTTCTCGGTCACGACCAAGAGACTCCTAGTAGAGAGTGGTGCAATGATCACTAAGTCTTGTGAAGAGAATGTTGACGGTGGATACCACGATGACTGCTGATAGCAACGAGGATGACGAGGATCCAAAAGCTCTTGTCCTCGTGAAAAAGATGGAAAGACCAGCCCTCGCCTTCGTCCTTGTTGTTGTTCAAACACAGCATGAAGATCAAAATCAGCACTAGAAGCTGGGGTGCTCATCGTTGTTGCGGGGGTGAAATCTGATGGACTATGATCTCGTTCTACCGGAACAGCGAGCCTTGATAAGTAGTTGTAAGAATTGGCGATGATGTAGTCTGACAAGAACATCAAATGAGCGCTTTTTGATTTCTCAACCGCGGTCATCATGCTGGTAAGGAGCAATGATGACGTTGTTCCTGCGCCTCTTGGCATGTAGGATACTTGTTGTCCAGATGAACAAACGTGATGACAACCACCACGTGATTCGTCCATCATGTACATCGAAAGATTCGAAAGATGATGAAATGTCTCTAGGTGAGAGTGCTAGCTGCGGAAGATACTTGAATTTGTGAGTCTGCGAGCAAAGAAAGGCACAACACAAAAGTTGAGAAATGAAACGTCGGCTAAGAAGCCTCTCTGGTTTAAGTACCGGTACTCGTTTACAGTTAACAGTAGTACCAGGTATAAGCGACATTCTAGTAGGAGACTTATAAACCGACAATTAATGGACGAAGTTGATAATAAGTGACAGATAATGATTATGTGAGGTGAACCAGTCAAGTACCTCGGTCACTTGACGATTACTTTCTCACCATCTGATTGTAATTCGCTTCATGCCTGCTCCTCAGTTGCAGATTCTTATAGAGGGTAAGTTTTCAACATTCACGTAGCTCAATCAGCATTTTTCGTATGAGTACCTGTACCTGGTAAAAGTCTCTTCTACTAATCGACAGTACTTGCAGTTACTGATTCGCTGATTCGAGTCCAATCCCGGGCCTGCATAACAACAGTAAATTCGAACCATCCGCCAGCTACAAATACTGTTAAAAGTTTATATTTAACTGTAAGGTACCGATCGGCAGCGACAAATGTTACCTGTTACGGGTATTCTTTCGCACAATTTTGGATCGCGGTTGGCGGTGCCGAGCCATTTCTCCGCATAACAACGCGAAGCCACGTGGATCCTCATCAAGTTGTACAATCAATTAAGAACGAAAAAGACGATCATATCTCCTGTTGTTCACTTTTGCACGGCAAATTCATAATCAATACTGATGTTTCTTCTACAAGACAACTGCCGGTTTCCTGTTAAAGGGGGTGCATCGGCAAGCGATCAATATTTTCGTTCTCACACTGTCAGGGTCACTTTTAACATAACCTATTCCCGATAACAACGGGAACCCACATGGAGCGATCCTAAGGTTTCTGTAAAAGAACTAATGACGGTTCAACCAACACTTAAAAAACGTAACTTAAAAATATCCCCGGTGCCTCTCTCGCCACTTGTGCTGCCCTTGTTGTCTACCGTATTGGCTGAGATATGTAGACCAGTACAACGGTAGTAGCAAGAGAACCGTGGCAGGTCAGCAAGAGTATGAGTCAGCAATCCAAGGCGTGCCGACGACGATCGAAGTGCATAAACTTCCTCTCCGTCTACTGAGGCGAGCCGGCAAGTCTGGCTAAGCGCTGTTCTTCGTGCGCGACATCCAGATGTTTTTACCGATAGCTAGCAACCATACACATCACATAGAGTCCCGATGCCCTGGTGCAGTAGCCTTGCTTGCAGCCAGCTCAAGTAGCGACTACCTTGGACCAACTCGAGATATACGAGGACACACATATGATGATGACTTGGCTATCTCCCTGTGGTTAGGACCAGATTTCAATGAATTGTGATCAATTTGACATTCTTCCACAGCAGCAAGCAAGCTCTAACCTGGCTGTAATCCTGGAGGTCGTGCTCGTCTATTTATTGCAAACGATACACACAGAATGAGATCGGGGCACCACTACTTGGCTAGCACATATCTACCGGATCCTCGTGATGAGGTGTTCCAGTATCGCTTAAGATGTGACCCTACCGCAAGAAGAACGAAGAAAAATCATATCATGGAGATGCTTGACACAAAGAAGTAATCTGTTATAACTTGGGTCTTTCCTTGTCTTGTGTAGGCCTACGGGCAGCCCATGAAAACCCAATTTCATTTAACTTTTTGATTCTCATTCGGGTCATTGTGGACACCTTCGCTTCCGTCATGAATTTGTACTGCCTTCGTTGGCGCTGTACAGGAGGAGAACAGAAACAATGGACTAAGAATTCGTTATCGTGGCAACATGTTGTATTGATCTGTGGCTGAGTATACGTACCTTGACCCAAATAGCCAATGAGGGATTGGGTGTGTATTTGCTTGGAACATTGCAGTCCCCATGGGCCTCCCTGTATTGTTTCAAATCGTTCAAGCGTTCTTCCCATAGTAGATCATGTGAGTTCCACACAAAGCCAAGCTTCTCCAACATTTTGATTCGATCATCTGACATGGAGTTGTGTTCACCAAGCTTTTTTAGCTTATATTGGTATCTTTGGCGTTTCACCCATTCCGCTAATGGTGGATTCTCTTTGAAGACATTGGGTACTAAACAGTGGCCGTGTTCCTTTTGAAACGCTACAAGTTCTGCATATCTCTCCTTCCAATTTTCACTTTGATGCTTTCGGTATGGTTTGCTCAATTCAGGCGACTTGGAGTTCATCGTCGTCGAACCCTCCTCCTCCTTTGTCACCAACTTTTGCTTTCTAGATTGAACTGATGTGCCTACTACCTTCCTCGTTTCCTTTTCAATTTTGTCCCGAACGTTCTTGCTATTGGCCTGCTGCATAGCTGCAATTAACTCTAAATCGAGGGCCAAGGAAGGTTGTCGACCATGGAAAGGAATGGGCAGGGGTGGTGGTTGATGACTGTGCGGCGAACTGGCACTAGTAGTTCTTCCCTGCTGATGTATGGGACGAGACGGGGCAGACGGTTCTTGAAAGACAGTCCCTTGTCCCCTCAACTGATGAGATAGTTGACGGTGCACGTCCAAAATTGATGATGAAAATGAATATGGTTGAAGTACCCTTTCACGTGGAAAAAGAAAGGGTGAGGGATGAGTGGAGGAGTTTCGCGGGAAGAGAGTATGAGGATGATCCGCCGTCAAAATCCAGTTGGACTGAGGAGCATAGACATTGTTTGCAAGCATATAGTCCGAAAGAGTAAGCATTCGACTTCTATTCCCCTGTAGTAACGAATCTGTCTGTAAGGGTAAGAGATAATCTCGAAGCGCTACTAGATCACATCCATGAGATGAAACAAGGGGCCCGGAAGGTTGGTGCAAAGACCCCTGGCGAAGGCTTTGTATACTCTCCATACGCAGCAAATTTACTAAACTTGAATCAGAGACTGGAAATCTTGTATTGTCGTGCTGTTGCTCAGGACGAACTGGTCGACCATTTGCTCTTGATTCCATGGTTGTTGCTTGTAAAAAAGTAATGAGGATAGCGGATCGTGAGAACATCCCCCCATTTTTATCCTCGGTCGCAATTACCTGGAGTCTGATTTGACACTTACCGGTATTCTGCATGCAACGGGTCATAAGTTTTTGACTATTTTCCGAAAGTTCTTATCGTTCAGTACCAAGATTTAACGACACGTAGCTCATTTTCTACTTGAAGTAATCCAAGCTGTTCGCCCTTCCTCGATAGATGGTCGAAATGAGTCCAAAGATCCACCGACATGGCGCCGTTTCGCTTCGTCATGACTCGGTTTGTCTTTCCGTCTCTGTGTTCTGGTACTTTGAGTGGTGAGTCTTGCTTCGTCAATACATAATGATCCACCGGGTAAGACAAGTTCACTCATCGCGACGAAAACGCAGGGCCTATGCCAATTGATCAAACGAATTCACTACAATGTCGGCGGTTTCGCACCAGATATCCACCAAATGTCCCTCGTACTTATGCATCCGTTTCCTTCCTGGATCCGACAATCTCTTTTGTAAGCGCTTTGGTGGCTGGATTCCGCCTTTTGCGCCGATTCCATGCCCGTCCTCGAAACTGCTTGGACTCCTTCGATTAGCGAGGACAGGTTTAGTCGTTCCCTCCGTGAAAGTACCAGGTACGCGCCGAGATGAATTGACACACCGAGGGAAATTCGAAATTCGAACAACATCATCTATCACTACTACCTGGTGGTAGCTCTTGTAGTAGCGAGCAGTAACACGATGGGATTATTGTTGCATGGTTTCAAAGGCCTATCAAATCAAAGGATGGAAATTCAATTGGGACGAATGAACCATCACCATCTTCATAGGTCGTTACTGGTCTTGTTGTTTGGATTTCCCGTGACAACACCATTCACACCGGCATTATTATCCGCCACCACACCTAGAGCCGTGTCCTATCACACAACGACGAGGCAACCATTATATCCTCAAGATTTGGAACCTTTGATTCAGGCAGCTACCTTGAATGCCAAGGGACGAGCCATGGGTGGTGACTTTGCTGGTTTGGCTGCTACATTTCATCCCGGTACTGGAGCCTTTATTCCTGTTCCAGAACATTTGGTCCCCGATGCCTTGTTGGATTGGGGTCAAGAACCGAAATGTCTGGAAATACTAGTGAGCGAAGAAGAGACCGTAGGAAAAGAGGCAGAAGAAATTCTTCAAAGAAATACCATTACTGTCCTGCCGGGTACAGGATGTTCTATTGATAATTTGGAAACAATACGAGTCGATGACCAAATCGATTTGTCATCCAAGCATGGGAAGAGTACCAACGAGGACGTTGTTGTTGGATTACAATATCAAGTGGGTAACAAGAACGGTGCACTTCGATTAGAGACTGTCTTTGGTATTGCCGATGGATATCGCATGAGAGTTCTATTGGATGTCGTCCCCTCGGTGTCAACCTTTGCGGTACAGTCGCCGATGGTTTTGGCATTCGAACGCCGAACAAATACTGTGAGCTCAGGGGGTACTATAGCCGATGGTGGAGGTCTGGATGGACGTACAGTGTCCATGTTGCTGGGGGAGAAATTGCGACAGTCCAAGACGTTTGTTGAAGATAAACCATTGGAAGCGAACTATGAAGCTCACGGAATTAACCACGTGAGCTTCCCGGGGAACGTAAGCCTTGCATATGGATGGCTTCAAGATGATGAGTGGGTGGTGCAGGTAGGTCACGTCCATGGCAACGTACGTCGTGTATTGTCACGGCAGTTTCACGTTGCAGGTGATGGCTTGTTTCGTTTTGATGTAAAGTCTTGGACAGAAGACTTTGTTCCGAGATCATAAATGTGGTTTGATGTTGGAGCGTTACAGGTAGAATATAATTACAAATGACGTCGATTGTTTTGGTGTACTATACAATGGAATCATAGAAAGGACTACCGATTTACTAGAATGTACGTTCGTTGGAATTCAGCCAGCGCACCTTCACCCTCTGGGAGCTCTCGGGCCCCCACATTGTACATGAATGCTTCCCTCCATTGTAGGCCGCTTGTTACAGTAAATGTTTCGTCATCAACCAACACCCGCGATGGAGGTCGAGGGTCTGCTTCCCTGGTAGAATCATTTTCTTCCTCCGACTCTTCAACCTCTACATTAAACCAGTTTCCTAGAGTATCCTGCGCCCTTCGTATCCGAACTCGTCTTCTTCGTCGCGAAGTAGAAATCACTCGTTGCGGAAGCTCAAAGGAAGCATAGACTCCCCAACAACTCTCCATGATAAAGCCCCAATTCTTTGTCGGACTCCTTCGTACACAGTACGTTGGAACATCTCGCCCAGCAACAGAGAAACGAATATAGGAGCCTCGAGGGCGTGCCGGCATGTCTAATGGCTGTGTGATGAATCTCCAACTCATGGACAAGTGCGGTTCAAACAAAGTCCCCGTCCGTTCCGAAAATGGTGGATCCTCCAGAGCAGAATCACCATCATCGGATGTGGGTTTGTATTCCTTGACGGCTCCGTCTTCTAAAAAGACCATTTTACGACAGGGTCGGCCATTGTACCATGGATCCCAAGACGTCCAGTCCACCCCTGCAGATTCCTTGAAACGAAATGACCACACAGTTCCAGTTTTGGAGATTGGATCAAAGATCAATTCTTCTGGTGTGACAAAGTCCCGATTGCGTGCGTCTTCTATGGATAATCGATAGGCTGCCATGGCATCATTCTGCTGAAGCGCGGATTTGGCAACATGAATTTTGTTGGTCCACAAGATCCGACAAAGATTTTCCCATCCTGCCGTACCTTTCGAGGCAAGCGTTCGAAAAGATCGATTCAGACATCGACTCTGGAGCAGAGACTTTACGTCAAGGTGCGAGAGAATTTGACATAGTAAATCCTCTGGCAACGACAACAACCAAAGAATTTCATCATCATCACTCTCGTTCCATGTATTGGAGAATGTTCTTGTTCGCATGGATTTGACTTCTGTTGCTCGATCGGGTGTTGAGTCTAGAGGAAGCAACCTCTTACCATTGGCTCGCCATGGTTTCATCTTCTGTGTCAGGAAGTGTAGTGCTCGTGATTGTTACGTGTATGGAAAGGGGTTTGAATTTGGAATAGCGGAAGCGCTGCTGACTGACAGTAACGCGTGTACCTCGTATAGTACCGGTACCTGGGTAGTGATTGTGAACAGGTAAATCCTACCGGTACCAGGTACCTGGTACCAGGCGCGTGACATGAAACCGGGTACAAGCGCTAACCGTATATCTTACTTATTCGTGCCCCATGGGAATATGCCCGAATCGAAGGAACGTTCTGAAAATCCCATCGATCGAAAAACTTATTTAATGCGCATAACTTAGAGGTAAGATCAGCTTTTTCGCGGGACCCAGTATTAGGGAATGAATGTTACACTTCTCGTCTCCACCAGTCAAATCCTATACCTCTCAATCCTGATTTCTGTGGTCTGTGACAACACAAGGAGCTTTTTGTCGAATTTCCACTTGATGATTTTCCATTTCGTGAGCAATTGATTCTCAAATAGCCATGCAAAATCAAGGAAAAGAAAACGAGCAGGTGGCAAGCTTCCTGCTTCGCACGGCGACCGCTTTACTGACTTTCTTGCAAAGAAAACCGACTGCCGAATTTGAAACGAAATCTTCGGACGTCCCGTACCTAATCGAATTCATTGCCAAGAATTTACTAGAGGCTTTCGAGCATGATACTTTACTCGCCGATATAGGGAACTTGCCAGAAATTGCTATCAAGGATCAAACATTTGATTCACAGAATCATGACGACGATGACGACGACCAGGATGACGACAACGACAACAACAGCATCGATCCAGCCAAGGATGGACAACATGATCAGGTCTACAAATACCGCCGAACTGATTATCTACGGCTTTTGCTACGTTTCATAGCACCTGTTTCCATGCAGGTCGCTGCATTGATATGTCACGATGTGACTTTGCGTTTACAACAAGATGGAACCCATCCATCCGAAGGTGCCACCAAAGCAGCGTTTCTACTATTTTCACATTGGTTACCAGTTGCACCACATTTGACTCCAATGGTAACAGACTTGTTTTTTCAAATGAAGGAACCTTGGAAGAGTTTGGATTTTAGTCAGCAATCCTTGGTTTTTCTATTTGTGGAAGCATCCTACAAACTCTGTTCGTTTTTCGGTGAACGACGACAGAGTTCCACTATTCAACGACTGTGGGATTGGACTTTTCTCTTTGATATTTTACAAATTACAGACATTGAAATGAATGAGGGGATAGCCAACACGTATACAAGATTTGTTCCAAGGGCCTTGCATTGGTATGCCGCAAGAACCTTAACCGAATTGCTGGATTGGAAACCACAAGTTACATTGAGTGTCCTCGAGCGACTAGGCATTGCCGACCAACATGTTCCTTGGGAACCTCATCCTTGGACATTGGAACGAGAAGAAAAGAATATGCAAATTGCTAGATTTCGGGGTGTATCCAAGCTGTGGACGGCCGAGGAATTCATAGTTCCATCGGCAGAATTCGTTCATGAATGTCTCACCGTGTCACCGTATTTGGCCCATGTGGGAAATGGCATATCATTTTACAAGAGGGGAACTCTAATAAAGGGATCAAGTGAACATTGGGACAGCAACGTACGATCAAGCTCCAATCACGGAAGAATGGAAAAGACACTGATACCGACTGCTACAACTTGCAAAAGTCTTGCTCTCCTTGGAGCTGCATTATGCCAAGAGCCCCATCCTCCACCAATTATGCTTTGTGGTCCACAAGGAGCTGGAAAGTCCAGTGTCCTACGTGAGATG
Organism: Nitzschia palea; assembly: GCA_019593585.1. Lineage (NCBI taxonomy): Eukaryota > Bacillariophyta > Bacillariophyceae > Bacillariales > Bacillariaceae > Nitzschia > Nitzschia palea. Next base: position 18,707 of record SWEM01000269.1, on the reverse strand, counting down.
CTGCGTCTGTGTCGTCCGGGTGACTCACTACTGGAATTTCATATTGACGAAGAAACGGACGCCAAGACACTCATTGGAACGTATTCCACAACAGATATCCCCGGGGAATTCGCCTGGCGACCTGGTGCCCTTACTCATGCTTCAAGGGAGGGCCGATGGGTCTTATTTGAGGATATTGATACTGTCCCCGTCGAGATTCAAGCTACGATTGTAAAACTTTTGGAAGATCGAGTCCTACCATTAGGAAATGGGAAGTATGAGAAGTGCCATCCAGAGTTTCGGATATTTGCTACCTGTACAACCACAATATCTGATAATGAAAAACGATCAAGCCAACGTTTCGGAGGGAGGAGGGGAGGAGGCAAGCGAATCCTGAATACCACCTTGTGGAGAAAAGTCCATGTGCAGCCCCTTCCTTTCTCAGAGTTGAAAGAGATTGCTACCGCACTCTTCCAGCAGATTCCTCCTTCGATCATTGATGTGGCGCTTGCCATGATGCAGTCACTTGATAGGAGTGGTCGATCAATCAATGGAGATCCATCTGGCGACAGTTCCTTTAGCAACAGCACCGAGGCAGGGTCGCTGTTGGATCCTCGTTCTCTCGCTGCATATACAGGAGGGCGAACTCCTTCTGTTCGTGACTTATTCAAGTTGCTATCTCGCATAGCCCTCGGTGTTGGATTTGAAAAGGATGTAACATATGCCACCGAGGCACAAAGAATGATTTGTCTAACAGAGACGGTTGAGATATTGGTTGGCTCGTGTCCAGACTGGGAAACAAAGAAAGATTTTGTAGCCAAAGTCGCTGCTCCCGCCTGGGGTATTTCGGGTCAGCTTGCATTAGCCTATGTTGACAGTCGGTGTCCATCCACCCGCATCGCTGCTGACTTTGTGGAAATTGGACGAGTGCAAATTGACTTCGGCAGGCACTCGGAATTTGCTAGAAAACAATCCACAACCTTTGCGGAAACCAATCATGCATTACGACTGATGGAGTCAATTGGCGTATGCGTACGGCAAAATGAGCCGATCCTTTTGGTGGGTGAGACTGGATGCGGAAAAACCACCCTAGTCCAGCAACTTGCAGGACTCTGCGAGCGAGAGCTTATCGTGCAAAACCTTTCCCTTCAGACAGATTCAACTGATCTACTTGGAGGTTTCAAGCCATTGGAGCTCAAAAATGTGGCTAGAAAAGTGTATCTTGACTTTGTGGACCTGTTTGTATCGACATTCTCGCGTAAGCAAAACGCCAAATTTCTTGAATTTGCTTCGTCCATGCTAGAGAAAGAAAGTTGGAAGAAACTGTCGCAATGCTTCCAGCGAGCAGCACAACTTGGAACGTCAAAAATGAAAGAAAAGTTGGCGGAGGAGCAAGATGTTGACTCAAAGAAAAATCAAGCGCTAGCGATGAACTGGGATCGCTTTAAAGAGTCGGCAACAAAATTTGAACGTCAGATCTTGTCCTGTGATGCCGGGCTGGCTTTTATCTTTTCGGAAGGGGCTTTGGTGGACGCAATCAAGAACGGTAAATGGTGAGTTCAGTCGACCTCTGAGTCGTATTAGTTTGACTAGTGTCTCACAACGGTTGAAATTAGGGTACTGCTTGATGAGATCAACCTGGCATCTTCCGATACATTGCAGCGTCTTTGCGGACTTTTGGATGATCCGACTGGAAGCGTCACTTTGACTGAGCGGGGTGACGCATCTGAAATACCTCGTCATCCCAATTTTCGACTTTTTGCTGCCATGAACCCTGCAACTGATGCAGGGAAAAAGGACCTTCCGGCAAGTATTCGATCTCGATTTTCCGAGCTATACGTACATGAACTCTTAGATCCTGTCGAGTTGAGAGTTGTGGCAGCGCGGTACTTGGATGGTGTCCTTCCAGTTGACGGAAAGCCGCCCGAGCACAAGGACATTATCATCACTGTTGTGGAGGTGTACTTGAAATGTCGCGAAATGGCCGATACCGTTCTTTCGGATGGAGCAGGGCACAAACCCAGATATACATTGCGGACGCTGTCTCGCGCGTTACATGCCGCCAAAACGCTGATACTCAGTCAACGCCTGCCTCTCGCACGAGCACTCTTCGAAGGATTTCAACTTGCATTCGAAGGAGCATTGGACTCAGGCTCAGTAAAAACAGTGAAGAAGGTTCTGAAAGCCCTTCTGCCAAGTGAAATAAAATCTTCGAATCTCGAGCACCCAGGACGTCGTCCCAACAGTAAGGATGCATCAGAGTATGTGCTAATCAAGCCATTCTGGATCAAAACGGGGCCTAAAACATCTATGGATTGGTCGGAAGCATCAGCAGATGGAAAGTCACGATTTATTTTGACTCCCTCGATTGCGTCTAGTTTGAGAAAACTCTCACGGGCACTCGCGGCTGGCCCGTGGCCCCTGTTGTTGGAAGGTCCCACTAGTGCAGGAAAGACCACACTGGTAGAATATATTGCAGCGCGTTGTGGGCACCATGTAGTGCGCATTAATAATCATGAGCATACTGGTAAGTGCCTCCCTTGAATTGTGTTTGTTGTCATTCGATTACCAAAACTCATCTCGTGCATTTAGACGTACAAGAGTACACAGGTTCATTCGTTGCCGACCAGAATGGCTCATTGACATTCCGAGATGGGCTTTTGGTTCGCGCACTCCGAAGGGGTCATTGGGTCATCCTGGATGAACTGAATCTAGCCCCTAGTGAAGTCCTTGAGGCTCTCAATCGCCTCTTGGATGACAACCGCGAACTTTATCTCGCTGAGACGAATGAAACAGTGAAACCTCATCCAAATTTTCGACTATTCGCCACTCAAAATCCCAGTGGAGCTTACGGCGGTAGGAAGCCTCTATCTCGTGCTTTTCGCAACCGGTTTGTTGAGGTACACATGGGTGATATTCCTAGTGAAGAAATGATAACTATTTTGGAGAAGCGATGTGGGTGCCCGCGGTCAACGGCCACCCGCCTGGTGGATGTAATGGTCGCGCTTCGGTATCATAGGAGCAAGAAAAATTTGTTTCTTGGGAAAGACAGCTTCATCACACCCCGAGATCTTTTGCGATGGGCTGAACGTAACTCTTCGTCGCGTTCAGACTTTGCGGAGCAAGGCTACATGCTGTTGGCTGAGCGACTCCGTTCTGATGAAGAGAAAGAGATGGTGAAGTCAGTGTTGGAAGAACACTTGAAGGTGAAGTTGAACCCGCACGACATATACTATGCCGAATCATCACCCGCTCGACAGATCTTGGAGCAAGCTTGGCAACATCCAGAGTTATGCAAGGATCCTCTGGTGACCTCCATGGCTCCGACTAGGTCATTGCTGCGGCTCATTCGTTTGGTGATGACCTGCATGGAACAAAAGGAACCAGTGTTGTTGGTTGGAGGTGAGTTTGTAGCATTTGGATTGGTATCAGTATTCACGAAATTTCCATGTCTCTAATCTTTCCACTTCTAAGAAACGGGCTGTGGCAAGACGACCGTGGTTCAGTTCCTGAGCCTTCTTCAGCAAAAGAAGCTGTACTCAGTCAATTGTCATGCCACCACCGAAACATCGGATTTGCTTGGAGGTTTGCGGCCTATTCGAGGTCGGGACGTTCTTCAACAACAAATATTCGCCAAACTGCGTGTGCTGGTGAATCGGTGTTTTCACTATGATCTTCTCAAAACCTTGCAAATTCCAGAAGTGCTGCTTGCAAAAAATCGTACCGAGGATGGCATGAAGGAGGACGAATCCGATGCTGCCTTTCTCGACGTTAAGTCAATGCTCGAGGTGGACGCGATGGTCGCAATCGCGCGCGCCATTGCCGCAGCCTTGAAGGAACAATTGGATGACACTGAGAGCAACGACAGCAGAACGAACAAAAGGCGCAAACTCAGTTCTTCATGTTCGTCCAGTGACGAAGAGATTGATAGTCACAAAGCGATCGAATCTCTGAACAGTCTCGTGAAAGAAATTGATGGACTGGCTACCAGGTACAATTCGCTATTTGAATGGTCTGACGGTCCACTTGTCACAGCTATGAAATCTGGTCAAATGCTATTGCTGGATGAAATGAGTTTGGCCGAAGATGCTGTCCTTGAACGACTCAACTCGGTTCTGGAACCGTCTCGAACCCTTGTCTTAGCGGAAAAGGGAGATGATGGCTCCTTGGAGGAAAATCGAGTAGTCGTTGCACATGAAAGCTTTCGCATTTTTGCCACGATGAACCCCGGAGGGGATTTTGGAAAGCGTGAGCTCAGTCCCGCGTTGCGGAGTCGCTTTACCGAGATATGGGTGCCACCTGTCGTTGAAAGAGACGACTACGAACTTGTTTTGAGCCGGACATTCGATCCGTCCAACTCTGTTTCGCGGCACCTTATAGACAGAATGCTGGACTACGTCGAATGGTTCAATAACACAATCTGTGGAGACTCATCAAGTCCATGTGCCAATTATGTTCTCAGTCTTCGTGATATCTTATCATGGGCACGGTTCATCAACGAAGCCTGTAAATGCAGCACCGATTTGGATGTATGGAAAGCATATATCCACGGTGCTGCATTGATGCATTTAGATGGTTTGGGTTTAGGTGCAGGACTGGCAGTTGAGGATGCCAAGGCAGTCCGGGAGAAGGCAGAGGCTTTTCTGGCCATGCAACTATCACTGAGATCATCCGTCTCCATCCTTGGCCGGGAAATTAATTTGCAATCCAAGATGGAAAACAATTCGGTGCTATGCCTTTTTACATCGCCCTTGGTCCCTTGGATGCATCAAATATTCAGTTCAACATGGGAGCACCAACGACCGCAACGAATGCGTTCCGAGTCCTACGTGCTATGCAAATTAAGAAGCCCGTACTACTAGAAGGTTCTCCAGGCGTTGGAAAAACAAGGTGAGTGCATTTATTGTTGTTTGTCAAACCTAAATGTTGTGCAAAGCTCTCTTATTAGTGTTTAGCTTGATAACAGCACTGGCTGCTGCATCTGGGAATAAGTTGGTTCGGATCAACTTGTCAGAACAAACCGACATCGCTGACTTGATGGGTAGTGACTTGCCAGTTCAGGATTCAAGTGGACGAGGCGCTGCATTCGAGTGGTCTGATGGTGTCCTCCTTCGGGCCATCAAGGACGGGAGCTGGGTGTTGCTTGATGAGCTGAATCTAGCATCTCAATCAGTCCTCGAAGGCTTGAATAGTTGTTTGGACCACCGAGCATCCGTATATATTCCAGAACTTGGCAAGACTTATCATTGTCCTCCAACTTTTAGAATTTTTGGCGCTCAGAATCCGTTGAACCAGGGAGGAGGACGAAAGGGTCTTCCCAAATCTTTCCTGAATCGTTTCACCAAAGTTTACGTCGAAGCACTTACTGACTCTGACTTGCGCTCTATTGTCACCGCACGGTATCCTTCCTTTGACAAACGGCAGGTGGATGCCATGATTGACTTTAACAACGCTATTCATACGGAGGTTGTGGAAAAAAGGATATTTGGATCTGATGGGGCTCCCTGGGAGTTCAACTTGCGTGATGTTTTTCGATGGTGTCAAGTACTCAAGTCTCAGACATCCAGTATCCAATCGTGCGCACGTGATATTTACCTGCAACGATTCAGGAGCACCAATGATCGATCCAAAGTTGATATATTGTTCCAAAAGTATTTTGCATGCTCCATGGAAAAGGGAACAGTGCCAACTTTTCGCATTTCAGATTCTAGTGTACAGATTGGGGACACAACGTTGGCAAGAATGGAACCACTTCACGGAGTTCACCAAAACCCTGAGCAAGGCCAAGCTCATATTTTTCTTTCTCACCTCCTTCCAATGGAAGCGGTGGCTCGCTGCATTGCTCTTCGTTGGCCTTGCCTGGTAATTGGCCCTCCGTCAAGCGGGAAAACCTCAGTGATTGCTGCTCTGGCTGAAACCTGCAATACAACCCTCGTCGAACAGAATCTCTCGCCGTCGTCAGATGTGACGGAACTACTTGGGTGTTTCGAGCAAGTCGAACAAAACGAGTTCGAGCTCAAGATAGCAACCAAGATTTGCGAAATCGCTCAATCTTCTTTTGCCTTGGAGCACTCCAAACTGAAGCCAGCAAACTTTTGTGGCATGCTGTTGCAAGGATGCAGAAATACGTTAATGAAGGCACTGGGTTTGACGATAACTTGTCTGTACGGACGACTGCATTGGAGCTTTGTTCTTTCTTGCAAGAGGCAAGCCAACGCCTTGATCCGCTTTCCTTTGGGGCCATCTTGCAATCCCTACAGTCATTGATCATCGAAATCAATGAGACCAATAACAGTCCTTCGAGTACAAGTCATTTCGTCTGGCGCGACGGAATTCTGGTGGAAGCCATGTTGCAGGGTCACTGGTTGGTTCTGAATAATGTCAATTTGTGCCCTTCGTCTGTGCTCGATCGACTGAACTCGGTGATGGAAAATGACGGGGAGTTGCTTCTGTCCGAATGCGGGACTATGGATGCGCGCGGAGAGTTGTCACACCGCGTCATACGCCCTCATCCCAACTTTCGCATTTTCCTTGCCATGGATCCAGTGAATGGAGAAGTCTCGCGTGCCATGCGAAACCGTTGTGTGGAACTTTACTTTACTCATTCGCTTTCGTTTGAAACCGGGGATAGGACTCTGCGCAAAGAAGCACACGTCGATTATCTCGGCGTTTTGCACTCACAAGGCATGAGAAGCGTGGATGTTGCTTCAACGATTATCAACTCGCATCTCGGGGAACACACGGCATCATACGCAAATTCAGAAGAAATTTGTTGTCCTAGACGAATGGTCATGTCCACAGGTATGATCAGTTCGCTGCTTTCGCGAGGAATTTCGGGTCGCAAGGCACTGTTGGATTTTTTGCAGGTTGGTTATGAGTTGGAGGAGAATCAGGCATTACAACGATCCTTGGAATACGGTCATGAAGGCGTATGCCAGCGGGGCAGTGTTGATGCTACGTTCTCTGGAGGTCCTGTTCGAAGACTGTGGGGACAAAAGTCGAGCTGGGCCCACGTGAGTTGGGAGGCTCGAGTACTGCAAATTTTCGGTGAACCATCTCCAGCAGCTGGGGACTTGCGGAAACAACTTTTGAAGTGTGAACATTCCGATGCTCCTCTCCCTGTCAGGCTCAACATGATGAATTCACAAATCGAAGAGCGCTTAGATTCGTCCCAGAACGTCGCGAGATCACTAATCAGTTTATATTTGACAAAAATGGGGGTTTCAGATTGGGAAGCAAGAACTCATTACTTTTCTGGATATCAGGGTGATTTCATGGATTGCTTGAATTGGATGGTTAGGTATCTGCACAAGGGCATTGTGGGCTTTCGTGGAAACAAAGCTGCTGTCCAATCATCTGGACAAAGTTCCGTAGCAGAATCCTCCGATGTATCCTTGCTTCAACAATACCTTGGTCTCAAGACCCTGGCGGTATCACGACAACGCTTGGACCAACTCTATAGCCAGGAAAAGTGGTTGAAACAAATCACCAGCAAAAATTCATCCCGGAATATCTGCATGGGAATGACGGTACTGGAAGCCTCGTACCTAGCCAGCGAATCGATTTTGGATCCGACAACGATTTCTTGTCCAGTTACGCTTACAATATATGCATTTTTTGCTGAAATTGACAAGCTAGTAATCCATTTGTTTCGCGAAAGTACAAATTTGGATTCAGTGCAGGATGAGAATCTGTCACGTGTCCTCATGGCCTTTCTTCGAGAACGCGACAGACTCTGGGAACTTGTCCAGCGCACTCCTATTATGATTCAGTCGTCCTCGTTCCTCGGCTTCGAGGAATCTGAGTTCTTGGTACAGTGGCGTTGGCTGAAACGTGCCTTGGAGAAGCTCAATCATCACGCGTTCTTTAGCCCTGCTACACTCACAAAGACAACGAACTTGAATGCCTTGATTAGTCAGATCGACAATGTAATATTTGGCAAGGCGGGTGATTCTTGGTCTTTATGGGCTGTCAGCAAGAAATTGATGAGACCTCGCGTACCACGACAATCCATGCATTGGAAAACATACTTTGACTTACTTCGTCTAGCGAGGGAATGCAGCGTAATGGCAGACGATAAGTTCTCGCCGTTAGGCACATCTTCCTTGAGTATCGAGCTACCGACACTTGTGGAAGAATGTCATCCACTGTTGTTCGTTGATCAATCCTTCCGAAACAATCTCCTTGGTGTTCTGGCGACAATGCATTCGTATTGGACCGACGAGGTTGTGACTGCAGAACATGTTCTGGTCGGGATAGATTTGAACAAGAACTTGCGGGAACAAATCGAAGAAAGGCGAAGGGCATTTACCTTGCTTGTCAGTCGGGCTCGTGTTGATACAAGCATTTCTACTGTCGAGAATCAGTTCACTGCCGAAAAATTGGACGAACTAAGGGACTCGTCTCTGTCATCTGTTGAGAGCAGCCAAGCCTACAACATGCTAACAAATGGCCTCCTTTCGTCTTTTGCTCAAATTCAGCTTTCAACGTTTGAAGAATTTCGGTGCGTTCTCGAAGAGAGAAGTATCATCGGTCAGATTTGTCGCATCCTCGCATATCCAAGCAGCGACGACGTGATGCTATCCAAGTTGAAAGCGTTGTTGCCCGTGTTGAGACGATTCATTACCGCTTGTTTGTCTTGTGTGGTTTGGCCAGTCAGTGACCTTCGACCCTACCAGACTCTTGTTTGGGTGCTTGAGAATTGGAGCAATACGTCCCAACATTTGACGGCTCTTTTGAGGTCACTTGTGCCACATTTCCTAAAGTCCTTCAGTTCGCATCTCTGGTCAAACTCATTCAATCGAGTTGGTATTGTGACGAATGGACTGCAAGTCCCGAATTTGTGGGTAGATGATGAATCGTTGAATGCCAAGCCGCGCGCTAAAACTGAAATGGAGGGTTCCTTTGGATCCAATAGGGTGCAACAGCAAGTGAGGACAGAGTTGTTGTTGCAATTCATGGGTGAACAGTTTGCGCTTCTGAAGCAATCCCAAAATACGGGATTCTTCACAGTGGAGAATTGCGAGCATCGTATTCGGCAATATCATACCATCACAAGAGCTATTTCTTCGCGACAAGGGAATGATCCCATGGATACTTTTTGGATATTACAATGTTTGGCGAAAGACGTCTTTCATGCCATCCGGGAAGGCCTGCGTTGCCAAGAATTCGATCAGCTTGTGCAGTTTTTCGAACAACCACATCTCCTGGCTGAGGTCAGCTTAAGAACTTTTGAAGAATTCAGCTCCAAGTCGAATCATCCGCTCTTGCATGAAACGCTGGTGCCAATTATTTTGCCACTTCTAGGTTGCTTCCAGAATGCATTGAACATGGACCCAACCTCCGCTCAATACCGAAAGACTATTGCGGTTGCATCGGTGTACCTTGGGTTGCTCCGGCTAAGGATTTCTACCCCACAATCTCCTCTCGACCCAGGACAAGCTCCATTCGCCAAAGTGTCATTAATCGATTCTCGATTATCCGAGCTCCAAACAGAGATCAACGCGCAACGACTATACAGCGGGTTGACCACTGGCGATTTCATTCCAGGAACTCAGGATATGGAAGAGATGATAACCGAGGGTGAACACTTGTTGACCAAGAGAGTATCACAGGCAAGGAAAGTTGTGGAACGACCACCAGATGCCAATCCCTTTCATGAATTGTTCCGTTTCTGTCGCGACTTCGCCGAACGAGTTTCGCCCATCAATGGAACGTTGGAGTTGGTCGCGTCGATCATTGAAGGGGGGGATAAAAATCTAGCCCGGCGTCGTCTCGACAACTGGATGCAGACGTCATCGGCCTTCTGCCAGCGCATAGAATCCGATTTTCCCGGGTTTGATGATGTCACAATGGTATTGATTCATTCGATTAGAATGATGCAGGATGGACTCGAAACTCTTTCCCATCAACACCTTATTAATGATACCAAGACTGATGGCACCACTGAAACGTTATTATTTGAACACTTCTTGAGGTTTCCCATTTCCAATTATGATGACACAATCCGTCTTGCCATTGGATTTTTTCCCAAGATTGAGGAAGTGAAAGGAAGGCTGGTCGACCGCAATGATTTGAACTTTGCCATTTCCTCGGCATCACTTTCACGGTTACTCCTCAAAAAGCTCCTTCGTGGATTGAACCATGTCGAGTTGCAATGGTGTCTTGCTATATGTGATAATCTTTCGAATGCTCGCAACGTGATATTCGAAAGTGAAGATGCCGGCAAGACGCTGGAAGACGTCCACGAACAAAAGTTCCGGGAACAATTCCCAGACCATAGAAGCGAATTCAATCAGTTATTTGAAGAAAAGGACGACGATGACGATATGTCGTACAACAACGAAACCAATACGGCGGATGTAGATGACCACAACGATCTGGAACAAGCTAAATTGTCAGACTCTCAAATTGAATGGCTATGTTTGTTGTTGCGACAGCTTTTTGACCCGACTTTTGCTTCCATCAACGACTCTACAAGAATGATGGTATTCCACTATGGATACAATGCTGCGTTTCTCTTGGAAAGGCACTTCGCCTGCACCAAGCTTGACCGTATGGACATGGAGCCAATGGGAGGACACGCGTTTGCCATGATGTTGAGCACGCCTCCCAAAGGGCCGTTTCCCAAAGTATTCGCTCACCTTCACGGAGAATCCAACATTATCGACTTTCAGAACGAACCAAACCCATCCGAAGTTATGAAAGCAAAAGGACCACTGGAACGATTGATGGCCAGAGCAACACAATTGCTGACGGCATTTCCGGGACATTCTATCTTGCTAGGGATCGGTCGGGTTTGTGACAAGGTTTGCAAATTCGACATTATGACCACATCGATCGGTAAAGTCATGACAGGGATGGAGGTGATTCTTCGACAAGCACAGGAATGGGAACAGCATGCCAGTGAGAGAGTCCGACTGGGAACACCCCTGCAGGAGATGGGTAAACTAGTTGCGGCATGGAGAAAGTTAGAACTGGAAAGCTGGCCCCAACTCATTCTCGCAAGAAGGCGTCGTTATGAAAGAAGGGCTCGAAAGCACTTGATTCGCCTGCTGGGTGTTTTGAGGAGTTCCCCGATGCAGCCGGAAACCACTGCAAGTGACCAGCCCCCCTCAGAGTTGGATTCGTCCTCCGCAAATGGCTGTGTTGCTCCAAAATGGATGTGGCAGGGAGGCAATGGCATTGGACAGTCTTTCTGTAGACTCGTTGATAGCAACTTTGCAGCCGAGCTGACGGAGGTGACCAAAATTTTGGATACCTTCATTCTGGCTTCTCCGCTGGGACAATTCCATGAACGGCTTGCTGTCTTGAAGACCGCCGCACATCTGCAGGACACGGAATATCAACACTCATTGGATGCCTGGACTCTACAGAAGTCAAGGGCACTTTGGTCTGTTCATGCATACTACAGCCAATTTGAATCTATCTTGAGGAACAAGATCGATAACATGATTGCGCCAATCCAGACCAAGCTCAAGGACGAAGTCAAGCTAGCGAAATGGGACGACCAAACCTACTACGCCCTTGCCGAGTCGACGGAAAAGAATCACCGAAAATTGATGAAACTTCTAGCAGAACTCGATGAGAGTTTGGATATCAATGTAGGACACCTGATTCAAGAAGAAAAAATCAAGGGAATCCGCAAAAATGTCGATTCGTCGGGTGATGTGTCGACTACTGTGCCATCAGACTCTTCTATTTTCCCTCATCTAGAGACAGACGCAGGGAAGGGATCCTCTGGCGACAATAAAAAGACGAATTCACCACTAACGGGAAACCGTGTGTGGACTGATGCCACAACTCTTGAGAGTGAAGCGTCGTTGAGCAAATCAATCATACAGATCGAAAGATATGCAAAAAAGATGGATTCTTTTCAGAAGACACATCAAGCAGGAAGTGAATGGGCAATTATTGGTACAACAGAAGCCTCCTATTTGTGTGGTGCAATATTCGAGCGAATATCTGCTCTACGGAACAAATCCACGAGACCGATGAAAGAAAGAGCTCTCACCGACTTGTTTCGCGAGTTGAAAAGGAATGGTTTCACAACAACGAAATGGGGTGTCCCTCAGCAAATCCGAATGATGGAGCAGCTTTTCCAAGTACCAAAACCAGATTTTGAGTCACGCGTACTGGGCCAAGCGGGCATGAAGGAATGTGAACGGGGGGAAATGTATTATCAGCGGTGCCTGGCGGAATTGAATGAATACCGATCTGAGTGCATGCTACTTGGAAGCAAGCACTTGAGTAAACGTCAAACAGACATGATGCTCACATTTGGTGAAAGTGGCATGTTTCTAATTTCTCAACAGCGGTGCCTTTTGTCTTCAATGGCACGTGAGACTACAAAGCTTGGAAGTTCCACCTCGATACTTGGGTTCACCGATCGGCGACTACCGCTAGATCAAGAATCGACCTTTGCAAAATTGGAAGCATTTGAAGCATCCTACTTGGTTGCTCTAGAATCATTGCGCCAACTGTCGCTGGTGGTCAAGTCTTCACATCCGCTTCTCAGTACCACAGGCGAAGCGGAATGGGCTAGGGATACAACTGCAGAGTTGGAGCGATGCGTAGAAATACTCGAAAGTTGCGGCACCTTGCGTCTAGACATGGACAACATCCTGACAAAATCACATTTGCAGCGCCATGGTCAGAAAGTAGAAGCCGTGCAACGGGTACAAGAAATTGTTAAATCGTGCAGGAAGTCGTGTGAGGAAAAGGGATGCTTGCCATTGGATTCTTTCGATGCAACCATTGAGAGGTTCCACGACGTCACCCTCAAGAAATGCATTGAGCCAACAGATTCTCATCAGATTGCAAGCATCGATCCTCAACCTTTCCTCCAAAATTTGTCAGCTGCAATTGAGAGATGCCTCATCGGGTTCCAAGCGTTTGTCAAGTATGTACCTGATAAAACGATTGAACAAGAATTTTCTGTATGGGGGTGCCACAAAGAACTTCTCGATCTCTGGGTATCTACGAATATTCTAAAATTGAACGAATCCATGTCTGAAACAATTCTAAGCCTAAAGGCCCTTCACAACTTGGAAGGTGATTTGACTACCGTTGCAAGAGAAACCCTCGTTGGATTATCATCGGATGTTGCTGCGATTGCGAGCCATGTTCAAGCTCATATCCAAACTTTACTTGAGCAAACTGTGACTTTTCATGCACATAGCGCGAAACTCGTATACATCCTTCTAAGAATTTTTCGTGTTCTTTTGTCACAAGGATTCTGCTCCGATGAAACTTGTGAGGATGATGACAATAAATCTGGAGGAGATGTAGAAGGAATGACTTTCGAGGATGATCAAGAGGGTACTGGAATGGGAGAAGGTGACGGAAAACGTGATGTTACTGACCAACTAGAGAGTGAGGAGCAACTTTCTGGTCTCAAGGATGAGCAGCAAGATGGTGACAAGGAAGAAAAGAAGGACTCTCGGCAACTAAATGAGGAAGAAGCCAATCAAGGAATGGAGATGGAAGCTGACTTTGATGGAGAAATGTGCGACGTGCCGGACAAGCCTCAGGATGAGAACGACGACAACTCAGAGGGCGAAGAACTTGATCGAGAAATGGGTGAAGAGGCCAGCCCTGATGAGCAAGTCGTTGATGAGAGGATGTGGAATGATAGCGACGACGAAGATGACATCAAGAAAGAGGAGGAAAAGTTTGAGAAAGACAGCGGTGTGGAAGGGGAGGCAATCGAAGGAGCTACCAGGACCAAGGATGAAGACGAAGGCAAACAAGGCGAGAAAGCTGATAAACCCGAGCAAGAGAAGGATGCACGCCCAGAGGAGCCCCAGGACGACAATGTCATGGAATCAGGAGCTGATGATAACCCCGAAATAAACGAAGACAATGAAGACCGTTACGAAGATCAGAACGGAGTTGATGTGAAAGGGGAGGAGAATGGCCAAGACGAAAACGCCAACGATGATGACCAAATGCAGTTGGACGAAGATATGAATCTTGACGGCGACGAGAACGCCGATCCTTCCATGGAGGAAGAAATAGCAAAAGACGGTGAAGAAAGTGATCATGAAGGAGGCGAGGCTGACCAAGAAATTCCAGAGTCAAATCCTGACCAGGAGGATGATACGGAAGAAGATGGCGTGGAAACTGCCGCCGCACCCTCGGGAACAGCTGATCGAATGGATGGCGAAGATGATATGGATAAAGAGGAAGAACCCGAGAATGACGAAACAAACTTCAATGCCCAACAAGAAAAACCTGCTAGCGAAGAGACACATGGCGTCAGAGCAAGCAATGGGACAGAGGGAGTTTTGGACGACGCCATGGAAGAGAATCAAGAGGAAGGAAAGATAGACGAAACGGATGAAGGTGGCGACCCATCGGGCTCACAGGGTGCCTCACAATCTCAGAGCAATTCAAGTGGAGGTAACGGTGTTGGCGAACGAGATGGAGCAGTCGATGAAACATCGACTGCACAACAAGAGGACAATAGAACAGAAATTCCAAATCCTTTCAAGAATCCTGGGGATGCGTCAAAGTTCTGGCATAAGAAACTAAACATAATCGAATCCAACGAAAACAAAGAGGAGCCCGATCACCAGGAACAGAACGACATGGTGGACAATGACGATCCCAAGGGAGATTTCCAATATACAGGCCAGGACGACGATAATGCAGCCCAAGTTCTCGGTGAAGCAACGGAAGAAGAGGCAATCAAGCTTCAACGTCCTGATGAGGAGCAGCCTAAAGACGAAGAAGCCGACGCCACCAAAACCGAGGAGAATGAGAAGAAGCCATCGACTGACCAGGAACAGCGCGCTAAAAAGCAACAAAAGCGACAATCTGCGGCACATCAGCGCCAAGCAAAGGAAGAAGATGAGGAAAGTATGTTGGAGAACAATCTTTCAACTGAAGAAAAGGCGGAAGACGATGACGAGAACGACGAACAATCACAGGGTTCAACAGACATGGAAGAGGGTGACAACGATGGTGTTGTGCAAAATAAAGTTGTGGCTGATCTTTCGCGACTCCAAGTTGAAGGGAACGATGAGCGTATGGATATCGATGGACGGATGATCGAGGATGAGCAAGTGAGTGGAATAAGCAGTTCGGAAGCTGCAGAGGCCAGGACCCAATGGCTTCAGATCCAAGGCGAGACCTATAGTCTGTCTCGGCGGCTATGTGAAAAGCTGAGATTGGTCATGGAGCCCTTGGTGGCATCCAAACTGCGCGGAGACTACCGTACTGGTAAACGCATCAACATGAAGCGTGTCATTGGGTACATAGCAAGTGGGTACAGGAAGGATAAAATTTGGCTTAGAAGAACAAAACCCGCAAAGCGCGATTATCGTGTTCTGCTTGCGGTCGATGATTCGGAAAGTATGAAGAAAAGTGGAGCGGGCGAAATGGCTCTACGAGCTTTAGCAACGCTTGCCGTTGGAATGAATCAGTTGGAAATCGGAGAGTTGGGAATTGCCAGCTTTGGCGAAGACATGAAGCTCTTGCACCCTTTTCATCTTCCATTCAGTACGGATTCGGGGACAGACATGATGAGACATTTCAAATTCAACCAGGCCAGGACTCGGACCTCTCTGTGCGTTGAAAGCGCAATCGCGGCACTTGATTCGATGGGAAGCCAATCTTCTATGCAACTTGTTTTCTTGGTGAGCGATGGCAGGATTGAGCGAGATAGTCGAGACAAACTCAAGAGATTGATTCGCGAAATGATGGAGCGCAATATTTTATTAGCAATGATAATTGTCGAGGGCGAGCACAAAAAGAAAGACAGCATCGTGAACATGAAGGAGGTCACTTTCGAAAAAGGAAAGCCAGTTGTCAAGCGATTCATTGAAGAATATCCTTTCCCCTACTACATCATTCTGGACAATATGGCAGCATTGCCAGAGGTTTTGGGGGATGCTCTACGGCAGTGGTTTGAAATGCTTGCTCAAGTTCAAAGTCCCCGTTAATTGGGTTTATAGCATGCAAAAAATTTATTTGTATTTTATTTTCTAGATAGTAGTATTCCATGTCCTTGGAGCCTTTACCAAGATATAACAATATGAGTTGTTCAATCTGTGATGTGTGCGGGATGTTATTCGAGTCCCAATTGTGTGAGAAGTCGAAGAGCCTCTTTTTGCGCATCCTGTGCTCTTTCAATTTCGTACATGGACTTGAAGTCCTCGATTGTTTCAAAGTCTTCTTCGGGAGTTACCGTCACTTTCTTCTTTCTGGTCGTGGTGGCCATTTTTTCTTTGCTTGCATTGCGAAGGGCGGGTGGGATCATGGCCAGGGCCGAGGAAGAACGCTCTCCATTCACGCCACTGGAGAGTTGTTGTTGAAGTTTCTTTTCCTTGTATGCCCTAATTGCTTCTTGGCGAAGGGCATAACCCTCATCGTCAATCTCAGGACAAGACCTTGGTGGAGATGCTGGTGTGCGAGCGCTTCCCGGTTCTTTGGCCCAGCTTTGTTGCAAGAGTTTTCGGGTCTTGGCTTCGGCAATTTTTAGTCGTCGAATTTCGGCAGCATCTCGCATGACTGGTGCCGTTGGTGCTCCAAGATCCTTGGGAAGGCCAATAAAATCATGGGTTGTGGTAGATCGAACGCTCGATGCCGAAGATGATGGTGAGATGGGTTGCAGACTACGAGAATGGCTGGTGCTACTTCCGCTGCTGGATGGTGACCTGGTCCAGCTTCCTGAACTTGTCACAGTGCCTGGTGACGCAACATTCCAGCTTCCTGGACTAACACCGGGAGAACTGTGACGATTATGGACGCTACTGGTGGGAGAAGCCATCCATGGTGCTGTTTCACTGTAGTTGGGCACGTTCATTGTATATTACCAAGTTGTTGCCTGTGGTGAATGTTCCAAGGTTGGCCTTTCAGGATTTAATGAGTCGAGCGGGAAAAAGTGAGACTGGTCTTGTCACGCCCAGAAGACTCGCAAGTCGTGAAGACTCGACCTAGCGAATCCACAATTTTCCCCACCATGTCGTGGCCCTACCGTGGGCTAAATTCATCAACATGTTTTTCTACACGATTGTCGGTAGTGTGAAAAATTTCTGTCCGCGAGACACGGATGAAAAATCTCCAAAAAATGGACTCGCTTGACCGAAGTGGACCATCAGGTCTGTCCTGCCGTCACGCTGTCCACGTCGACCATCCACCCGCCTGTCCGTGTATTTTTATTCTTCCTTCTTTGACAAGTGCATGACTTGCTAAAACACTGCACTTGTTGCGGCAACCATTTGCCAACATGGGATTGCAGACGGCAAATCGAAAGAATAAACAACGGCGTAAGGTGCCCTATCCAAACTCAATCCTTGACAAAGCCGCTTTGATCGAGAGTTTAGAAGAATCGGGAATTCCAATCAAAAATGTCCATCTCGACACCTTTTACCAAGCACTACATCGACAACAATATCCTCCTCTCGTCAAGTTTGTGGAAAATTACTACAAATTGGAACGCAACGAACTCCTTGAAACAACAAACGATCCTATCACTGGCAAGACGAAAGCTCCCGGCCGAAAACATCGCAATCGACAACAGCTGCCCAAAGACTTTTTGGATTTTCTAATCAAAACACCCGATTTTGTTACCTTGACGACGAGCGTACAACAAGCCAAGACATCATCGGACGGTTCGACCACCAAAGTGATTGTAGAACTTTATGATGGACAAGTCGTGGAAAGTGTCTTGATGCGGTATGATCTGAAGGGTGCCGGCCGGGCCTCGCTCTGTGTCAGTTCCCAAGTCGGATGTGCCATGGGTTGCACCTTTTGTGCCACGGGAACCATGGGACTGTTTGGGAATTTGACGAGTGCTGAAATTTTGGAGCAAATGATCCATGCCAATCACCTGTTGGCTGCCGAATACGAGCAGCAACGCAAGGACACGTCCAAAAAGATGAATGCTGTGCGCAACGTTGTCTTTATGGGAATGGGTGAACCCTTGGATAATTACAACAATGTTGTCACAGCCTGCCGTGCCATGATGGAGAATAAGCGATGGAATCTAGCACATGGTCGCATCACGGTATCGACTGTTGGTCTCATTTCGCAAATACGGAAACTCACCAAGGAACTACCTGAAGTATCACTGGCATTGTCATTACATGCACCGAATCAAGAAGCCAGAACTGCCATTGTGCCTACAGCGACTCGATATCCCATAGAAAGTTTGATTCAAGCGTTAGATGATCACATGATGGCCTATCTCGTTCCTCGCAATGGGGAGTCATTCACTGAGGAGGAGAGAGTCAAGGAAAGTACCCGACGTAGGGCAATGATTGAGTATGTCATGTGTGAGTAGTGGTTGGGTTGGTTTCATTATGATCCCTGGTGAATGATTCCTTGCTTACCTAACATTGACACGTGATTTTTTAACCCAAAGTGCAAGGGGAAAGTTCATCCTTGGAATGTGCCCATCAATTGGGAAAACTTTGTGAAGGTCGACAGTTGGTGGTCAATTTGATTCCCTACAACGCCACGGATGTCAAAGACAAGCTTCAATGTCCTTCTGCGGAACACATGCAAAAGTTTCGAGACATTGTTGCATCTTACGGAACATTTTGTACCATCCGACGAACCATGGGCGCAGATATTGCCAGTGCCTGTGGCCAACTAGTGCAAAAAAACAGGAAAGGGGACAGTGAGTCGCTACCACTGGATATTGAAGACGTCGTCGGTGGCAATACCATAGCAAGTGCCAATAAAGGCATTTCAACAGGACCGGCCAGAAGCGTTCCTCA
>SWEM01000268.1:0-40280 GCA_019593585.1 Nitzschia palea | reverse complement strand
TTCCGGAGAGCTTTGAGTTCTGGATCGAAAATATCAGTGGCAAGCACAGTATTCACAACCAACTGACGGAACCGAACAAACTCTTCTTGTGTCGAGAAAATGCACTTTTGGAGGTCGGAGTATTTCGACTGCATCAACAAATCCCATGACAAGTCGACACTGTTCTGTTCAGCAACGGACTGGAACTTGTATTTTTCTCCCAATACTGGATTTTCCTTGCTCAACTGAGGGTTACTCACTCCCTTGTGGTCGGCATCGTGAATCAGCGCACTGAACACGACCGCAAAATGAGTTAAAGGATCAGAGGTGATTCCGCTGCTCAAAGCCAAAAAGTGAGAGGCAAATTGTGAGTCACTCATGGTACTTCCCATCAAGCGGTCGAACGGGTCCCACAAGATACCCTTTGTACCATGTACCACTTACAATGTGTAGTCATGCAAATCAGCAGCAATTTTTTTGGCATTCTTGCGCCCATAATCGATTTCTTCTGGAGTTACTATGCGATTCAACAACTTGTGGACTGCCATCGTCACATGATTCTATCGACAGTTTTTGTAAGTGAGAATCATAAAAAGATAAGAGTTGATACCATGAGGCGTCAACGAGGTTAGAAACTGGAACTGACAGTGAGTGTGATAAACCTTCCTCACGAACTAGAACGACTTACCGCATGTTCGAAATTGTGGAATGGGTTATTATGATACAGCCCAGCGACTTCTTCAACAAAGGCACGCAATTGCGAAGCGACACCGGCGCTCAATTGAACGGCAGCAAGTGCATCCGAAGTAGTTGTTGACTTCTTGGGATCAAACTCTGGCAACTCGATGATCTCTTGAACTTCATCAAGTACCGTCAAACCCTTTTCAAAGCAAAATGAGACCTTTTCTGGACGTTTCTTCTTACCCTGGTTGCGATATGCAATAATTTTCTTCAACAAGCCTGCAAGAGACTCAACTTGCCAGTCAACAAGGCGTTGGCCTTTCAGGGTCAGTGTGGGCATAAGTGCATTATCGTCGTCGTCCTCCCAGAGGTCACCCGACCCGGCAGACAAATCTGAGCAGAACGACGCCGTATCACTGGACTTTTCAAGCTTGTTGTTGACAGAGATCGTTTGTGCAGATTTTCTCTGAGTGATGAAATAGGTCTGGATCTCTCCGACCCCCTTGACAAGAATCTTTTCTTTTCTTGCCTGTACCCACTTCTTCTTTCCTGCTTCGAGTAAGAGATCAGCTGTCTTCTCTGACAGATGGATTCTGTCGGGTTCACCCATTGCCTCCATTCGCAACGCAATATTGACAGTCGCACCAAAAATATGGAACTTTGAGTCACCACCAAGGAGAACACCACCAATGACTGGTCCACTTGATAGTCCGATTCTCATCCTCAAATCGCCAGTTTCGGGTCCTAGCTGTTTTTCCAATTCTCTTGTCAAGGTATTGAATTTCGATAAGCATTCCTGGGCAAACTTGGTCATCCGCACTGCATGATCGGGTTGTGGTTCTGGAACCCCAGCGACAACAAGGTACGCATCACCGTTATTCTCTACTTTGAAAACGTTGCGACTCCGACAGATCTGCGATTGCGACGATGACAAGGCAAGTGGTGAGATGTATGTTATTGTTTTTCACGAGGGATAGTATCATGAACAGGTAGTGCTGGGATTGGAAAGCGTACCTTATCAAAGTGGAAGAAAACAGTCTGCAGGAGTTGAAACACTTGGCTGGGCTCACGTTCGGATGACCAGCTTGTAAAACCAGCAATATCAGCCATCAAGACAGTGCATTGAGGGAAGAAGTCCGCAATGGGCTTCTTGCTCAAAATGTGAGCTTCCATTTCGGGTGTGGGCTCTGTGTTGTCCTGTACATCTAGAAACATTCGAAGTCGAAGTTTCTGGGGCTGTGCTAGATCCTCCATGTATCGTTTCTGCATCATGGCAAACTTTTGTTTCTGTAGCATGATCATGAACACGAGTGTAGCGAAGAAAAAGGAGAGGATGACAGTGCTCGCAATGGCGTATGGCAACCACTCATCGGATGTTTGCTCGTACGCGATTGTCATTTGCCACTTATCATTCACAGTATCAAGCACGGTGGATACTCGAGCATAGTGAGATTGGTTGAAGTCATCTGTTTCAGCCAGGATTACAACTTGGGATGTCTCAACATCGGTGTCCGGATCGGTGAATATATCTATACGAGTGAGCTGGAACCCTTTACCATCGTTTGCAAATTTTGTAAAGATACGACTTCTTTGGATCAATGCATTCCAATTGATAATGGCCTCCACCGATCCCCATCGCTTAAAGGTTTCACCCAGAACATCAATTGTATGGTTTTTTGAACTTATCGGTAGTGAGCCGATGAAAGCTTTTTCCACCGTGACGTTACATGCACCGCCACTGGCACATTGCTGCAACGTCAACGGGCCGGTCATGTAGATACCATCAGAGCTTAGAACCGATTCTGAAAAGGCAGTTCGACTCGGTACTGCGATGAGATCCAAGCCGATTGCAGGGCGACTGTCTAGCATGTCTCCCTTTTCGAAATCTTCGGTGTTGATCAAAGGATAGGCCATACACACCACTTGGTCGGGAACCAACTGGATGCTTATCAACACTCCAGCCATATCAGCGGCTTCTTTAATAGATGCTGCAATTCCATTGAATCGATCGAGAACCGTGGTATCGTTGCATATCCCACTAACATTGCGATGCGACCTCACGCCATCACTTATCAAATCTGGACGGTTCGGTCGAGCTGCAACTCGATCAGCCAAGGCTTGGAAGCTATCGATTTCTTTAACAAACTGAGCCAACGAGAACAACGGCAAAATGGCTTTATCCAACTGGTCGGCTGTCAGGTCCCCGAACACAACAACGAGATGTTGTAAGCATGAAGTTTAATATGAAGGATGGCTGAACACTCGATCACTACAAATCGATGCAAGAGTTACTTACAAAACCAACGTCCCGTCTCCACCGCCAAGTCCAAAGCCATACCTTGGTCTTGATCATCCTCACCTTTTGCAAGGTAAAAGACAAGGCCCAAGCCACCTCCGCATAGAAAGGCGAAGACTATGAAACTGATGATCAATATACGTGGATTCTTCCGCACAAGTTTTAGGCTATACTGAAAGTCATCCCAGCAAAGATTTGCGCGATGATGAAAGGCGCCTCGATTCGATTTTTCCTTTCGTATAGCTTCGAGGTCTGCCAGTTCACCTTGGACCAACGAGCTCTTCCTTGTGCTGTCATCCAGCTTCATGTCCTTGATTGCTGCCCGATGGGACAACGATGGTATAGAGGGTGCCATGCTTGATGCAAGGCAGAGTATCGATTTTCAGTTGTAGTGAAAATGGCTGAAGGTCAGTGGAGAGTCAAGAAATGAAATTCTTTCTTGGGAAATCCTGACATGCTCCAGTTTTTGGGAGTGATCTGCCGACGAACGCAAATGAACTGCCAAGGCAGATCAAAAGTCCTCAAGCAGTAAGCGCCCTTTACCGGAAGCAGCCCTTCTCCGAGTTCGGAGGCAAGTGGTTGCGGTGATATTGGACTCTGTCGTACTGTATGTTGGCTGTTCGCGTCTGCATTCTTCCCAAAAGGAGACGGCAGTCATGGCTTAAAACTTCAGGATTCGATCTGGGAGGAAACGAATTTTACTGTCACCGGTAGTTTTTGAGTTTTTCTATGAAGTCACATCATAGGTATGTAGTTGGAAATAATGTCATATTATGATGATACCTATAGAGTGGTAGTGTGAATTTGTCATAAAATTCGAAAATTCCAGGGGTTCGAAATATAGGAATCGAAGTGTTCGAACGAATGCGTGGTACCCGCCGACCAAAAATCGAAACATGTTTCTTCCATATCGCTCTTTTTGGACTTTCTAGTCGCAACATGTCACGTCGACGTTGTAGTTGCGATCTTGTCTATTGGCAGGTCGTCTTGCTCCTTGTGCATTCACTAGAAGCATTCTCGGTGTCACATGAACCCTCTCGCTCTCAAGCTCCACTAACAGATCCAATTTCTCAAGCATATCCGCAGCAACCGCCTCATTCGGGATGTCATTTCCAGCCGGTACATCCGGGAACTCCTACCAACCACCAAGGTCCTCGCCAAGACAAACGATTCTTTGAGGGGTGGTATTATCGAATCACACTTCCTGATAGCAATGCCAGTTTTGCCTTTATTTTTAGTATTGAAGATCCGTTTCTTGAACCCCCTTCCAAATTGAGTTTATCCTGTCATCAAATCATGGGCCCTGATGATGATTATTTGGTACAAGCAGACCGTGATCCAACCAAATTCTGGGCATGGCGCCACCAACAGGGTTTGGGATGTGTCTTTGAGTATAACAACAACAATGATGACAGTACGGATGAGTTGACAACCCTAACTGCCTTGGACCCGGATCAATTCACGTCTCGAGTAAAGTCTGGGTTTCAAATGATGCCAACCCGTTTGCAAGGGAAATTAATTGGACACGATGGTAGTATGGGTGGTGTCTTTGACGGGCAAGGCATAGCAGGTCATTGTACGTATGACATGGAGATCACACCCATTGCTGGTTGGGGTGATGAGGAACTTGGACAGAAAAGTACTGCAGGATGGTTAGCTTCCTACAAAGTATTCGAACCTCATTGGCAAGTTACCATGGCAGATGCTCGAGCAACAGGATCTGTCAGATGGAAAGGAAAAGTCTACAATTTTGTCAATGCTCCATTTTATGCGGAAAAGAATTGGGGTGGGGCATTTCCCATCAAATGGTACTGGTGTCAATGCAATAGTTTCGATGGCTACACGTCGCCAGGTGGACCAACTTTGAGTGTCACTGCGGGAGGAGGAACAAGAAAAATCCCACTCGGACAACGGGAGAGTCTGGGAATGGTATCTGTACATTACAACGGAAAGTTTTACGAGGGGACACCCTGGTTAGGCACAATGGAATGGAACATATCCACCTGGGGTTATTGGAAAATGACAGGGCGTTCCACCAAGGGAGCTCGCCCGTTTGAAGTGGAGCTAGAAGCTCACTGTGAATCCCCAGGAGTAAAACTTCGTGCTCCGACGGAAAAGGATGGCATGGCATACTTTTGCCGCGATTCCTTTCAAGGAAATGTGAAACTATCACTGTGGGAACTTGACTGGGACCCAGTAAGTAAAGAATTTGTTCGAGGAGCCATAGTGGTAAATAACGCTACAAGTTCACAAGCTGCAGTGGAGGTTGGAGGAGGACCATGGTGGGATAGTTGGATGGATGCTTCCGTCATGAAACAACCTATGCGAGGTCTAGTGAGGATGCCCTATCGCATTGCGAACCTCAAGAATCGTCTGATCAAAAAATTGAAAGTGGTCAAGGAAACTTTATTTCTTGGAAAATGAATTATGTATAGATGCTATGCTGATCGTAAAACGACATTGTCGTGATTTCTGCGTTCTCTTCTTTCTGCCCTCTTCTTTTGGCGAAGCTCTGTATGCTTGGCCAACTCGAACAAACTGGATCCTTTTCCCCCGCAATCATTCCCTCCATAGACAGCTTCAGCATCCTGAAGGCCTCTTAAATGAGCCACCCGCTGACGGTGTCCACAAATTTTCTTGGTTGCCTCAGCGAGAGCCAACGGATCCACGGAGCCATCATGGGAAATTTCTTGAAGGCGCTTTTGTTCTTGTAACACGGACTTTGTCCACTCACGTCGTCTTTGCAGCAAACTAGGATTGACATTGTAAGCAATTATCATCTCCAATCCTCGAAGGGAAGACTCCACCTCTGGCATTACATTATTGTTGCTGCTGCTGTTGGACACTATTGCTTTACATTCAAGAAGAATTTCTTGAAGCTCCTTTGGAGTGAACCACCTGGCCTCAAAGTCTTCGGCGTCTAGGATCGGATCGCATTCCAACGGTTGAACAGTGTTGCTCGAAGCGCGGTTGTCACTGTCGCTATCGACTTCGTCTTGACTTTGAAATGAAACTCTTCGAATATTATTCATGGTAGGACTTTTCTTTGCTGTGATTGTGACAAGTTGATCGTTTTGGGGTTGATCAGAGCTCAACAAGATAGACAAAACCAGTTCTTTTCATTTCCTGGGGACGAAATTTGTGCTTTCACAACAATTTGCATCAAAACGTTCTCCCCTGGATGTGTGAGTGCTTCTCGGTAGAAATGGGGAATCTGGTGTGAAGCGATCGCCTTTGACGTCAGCAATAAATGCAGGCCATCTAATTGAAGATTTCTTGAACCAATGGTCCATAAATCGAATTTTTCAGGGTCCGTTGGCCCACGAATGGCATGTAATAAGTAATGGCATATTTACACCATCCGCTACATCGCAAATGAAATCAGCGTTGAATTCGCTAGCAAAGGTGCCAATGGAAATATGCGAATCAAAGGTGAAGAATCCGTCACTGGACAACTCGATGTGGTGAAACGTGGTTCCTTGTCCGTTCCAAATGCAAATTCCATGTGCCCTCACACTTGTTTATCCCACATGCCCAGGGTGACTTTTAATATAGACCACTTGTCACCCAAGATTCAATATATGGCATCGTTTAACAAGAACCTACACAATACCGGATAGCTCCCCGACATATTTACAAACTTACATAGTAAAATCTACAGAGAATGCTTTTAACGCACTCGCACAGGATAATCGAATCGAAACATTATTGCATTTGATTTCAAGTGTGATAGAACCTCGGTGAACGTGACATCGCTCAAGCGATAGATTGGTACGCTTGTCGAGATCGATTGGTGGCAGTGACATGACGTTTGATGATCCAAGCCACTGCCCCTGTAAACGCGATTACAACCAAGAACACATAATGCCCTACCAAGTCATCACTGTCTGGCAAGTTCATTCCAAGAAGTGTCTTCCTGGACTTTGCAGCATGATGTTTGTTGGCTCTTATTTCGTACTCACCACCAAACTCCCAGGGGAGGGTGTTGATTTCGTAGAGTGTACTTCCTAGTGCCCAACCAAGTTTCTGGCCATTGACAATATCAGCTGCTTGGATTTCGTAGTGTAATGGAAATCCGTACCCTGCATGGAGCATTTCAAAGGTCAAGGTCGCACGGAAACAGAATTGGTAGAGTTCGTCATCCTTTACTGGGATTTCCAATAATGAGTTATATGCTGTCAGCGCCTGATAGTCCATTGTACAAATGCGACGAGCCCCGTCTTGAATATCAATGACTTTGGCTCGAGGTGGGAGCTGTAGAAACTCCCAGACATCATGGTAGTTGGATGTCAAGACGAACTCATCATATGCCGAGTTCTTGGTGGGTAACGGCGGTTGATAAACACCAGCGAAGGAACAATCGCCATCATGAGAGAACTCTACCCAGTCTTTATTTGCCTCTTTTCGAAGTAAGGCTCTTGTTAGGAGCGAGCATTGCTCAAAGTCAGACTTGGTGTTTGCCATGGTAACATTGTAATACGTCGAGCGAGGGTCGCTTCGAGGAAGTGGTCGTTCCTCCTTGTCATAGTGAATCCAGGACTCAAAGTTAAATGAGACACCACTTGGTAGACAAGGATTGACTGTTGTACTTTTGTTTCCGCGCATGTACAATCGAGCATTCAACCTCCACCAGGCACCATTGACTCCAAAATACAAAAAGGAGTGTGCGTAAATATTCCAGTGCCGCGCACCACCAATTTGTAGCTTCATTAGATTCGCCATGACGTCCCCTTCGTTTTCAAACCAAGCAATTTGTGTGGATGCTCCTCCCATTTCTAGCATTCCCCAGGTTCTATGTGGATTCAATACGACTCCTTTCCCCTCGGTATCTTTAACCAAGGTTCCAATGGCAAAATTTACTGCTGCCCACCCGTACATTGCCTCCTCTTCTCCCGAAATGACTCTAGCTCGTTCTGGATCATCAAAATTGAAAGGGTTGAATGTCTTGTTTTGAAAGAGCTCACGAACAGCATTAATCAACCTAATTCGGTCAGGCGTTGGCAAGGTTCGCAGTCCACCTGTAGCCTTGAGATAAATCGGGTATCGATGCCAACTATGTTTCTTGGCATCTAGTACTGTCTTGGCAAAGTCAAAAAGCGGCCCTAGATATGCCATGAGTGCCTCTCGCAACGCATCATCGTCCGAAAAGGCAGCCAACGCATCCAAACCAGGATTGAGGCGATTGGTCCATCGAGTGTTGGTGGTGGGTATGCTCAACTTGAAACCATTGAGAGCTTCTGTAAGTTCTTCCGGAGTATAGAGTATCCGGCGTTGAAACTCATACACATGAATTCGAGTTCCCTGCGACCCAGCATCGATCATCAGGGCCTGCATGGTGTCGTGATTGGGTGGTGGAAGAACTGTTTTATTGTAGTTTTTCTGTTTGATGTTTAGGGACGCATTGGTGTTGTTCATGACTGAGTGATGATGACTTGGAACAACCATGGTGGGAGGTGCAGAAGGAGCAGGATACTTGGGCTCCTTCACATAATCATTGTGATGATCATGTACAATGGAATCATGATGGCGTCGTTTTTTCTCGTGTTTCTTGTCCTTCTTCAATCGTCGATTTTGTACGTCAACCTGGTAGACAGCATCTCCACCAAATCGATTTACAGCCAAGTCCCAAGATTTTTGATCTTCCAAGCAATGTTTCTGGCTCGACATGCTCCTCACAGGTATACTGTTAATGCTTATTACAGTTGACTCTCAACATTACTTTCCAATTTGATACTGGGAATTGGCAGATGCCATCAAATCGGCGAAAAAGTCGCAACGTCCAACGTCAGGATGAGAACGACGGTCGGACGAGAATTCTTCTAGGACTTCCACGTGTAGTGTTCTTGAACGCGCAGACTCTTCTTGCAGGACGACCACAAGTTTGGATTTCCATCTGCGCCCGTGGGCACAAGTACCAGGCACAACTTGGTACATTTTCCTACAGGCGTATAGTCGACGTTTCCAAGTTCTTCGCCGTGGTGGGTTCGTTGTGTACCTCGTGCCAGGTACCTGGTTGCAGGTACGAGAGGATACCGGTAGCAGGTAGCTGGTACGCGCGTAAAGCACGCTTTCCACTCTTCGCGACATGCACCAGCAACTGCTGATGATTTGGTCGCACGTCCTCACCGGCAACTCGACCGAACGAAAAAGCCCTGGTGAGAGGGTGAGGGTAATTCATATTGACTGTACTGGTAACCGAAGTAATCAGGTGATGATGCACCTGAAGAAAGTGTTCTATTAGCCATTCATGTTATCTGCGTAATGCGCGGGACTGCTGCTTTCTCCAATGAGACCGAAGGATGCGACCGCTCGCCCCAGAAAGACTGTAGCGAAACTGGCATCGATGGTGTCATCCATAGGTCTCACGGTACAACCAACACATCCACTATCACTCATCAGGAAGTGATCCCCACAGATTCCACGTCGACTTTTTATCTGTTAAAGCAAGAGGAGAGATTGTCATCACTCAAGGCAAGAAACGCGCCTTACCCTCCCGTGCAACGGGAGGATGCCACCCGTTGGAGGAGTCCCGAGAGCCAACTACAAATGGTCGACGAGGCCCTACCAATTCACAGTCAAGAACAAGAGACATCGTTAATGGCATACAATTTTGGAGAAGACAAACTCTTTGCTCCTATCATTTCCAATGTACACTTGGGAGCTGCTGCTCCCACAAGCCAATTATACTATGGTCCCCCGCAAAGGGTTCGAACATTGGAAAGTGGGTCATATATCACCTCAAAAAGTCGACCACTGGATGTGACTCCAGCTTATCCTACAGAGATTGAGTAAGTGTTATGGTGCTTGGTGGATCAAATGTAGGAACTGACGCGATGAGGGTTCTCACTCAGTAGCGCTTGCCACCATCGACAGTGTTATCTTTGGACGCGGCGAGCCGACGCGCAAACACCCGGGAAATGTCATTTTCCGTGAGCACGTCAACAAGTGGTTGGACGAATACATGAAAGGATCGAAAACGACCAAGTCATCGATTATTCGACGAGTTATCGACGATGTCGCCAGCTCTGGAGCCCGATACCTTGTCCCCCTTAATGCCACATGCAGACTCACCATCTTTACTGCCGGATGCCGAGAGGCAAGGAAATCCGAAATTAGAAGCAAAGTGTCACATGCATTCCGAGATGGTGAAAGGAGAATCCTTCTATCACAACGAGTAAAACAGGAAAACTTCGAGGATGTCTCGAACGGTAAACAACAAGAGAACGACTCGACCTATGCAACGGGTGGAGCAAGTATCGGGCAAAGGACTCATGACTTTGCCACTACAGGTGGAAACCAACCACTTGCTGCAATGCCGTTTCCGTCCAATGATGATACTCAACATGACATCAGCGGACCTGAGCTTCTTCAATCAACCAAGCGCAAGAGCTTGATGCAGAAGAATCGCATCAGTCCAGTACATGGCATTGTTAAGCAAGAATCTAATTTGATTTCTCCATCGGTTTCATTATCGCCACAAGATGTTGATATGGGAAGACCTTCGAGTGATCCAGTTTCAACGTCCACAGATTTACTGTCCTTCGCCAACATCTTGACAAGCCTTCGCCGCAATTCTCGACCACAGAGTCCACCACCTGAAGATGGACTTGATCAGCCCCATGCATCCATGACAGGTGGACCAAGCGATCTCGCCGCAGAGCCTGAGAAGGAAAAGAAACACGAACGAGAAATGCAATCAAAGAAAGACACTACCAAGAATTCCAGCCCCATTGTTCAAAGCCTGGAGAAATTCTGCCGTGAATGTGACATTGTTTTTGGTCGAGGGGCTCCATTGCGGCAGCACCCAGGGAACATTCGATTCAGAAGAATCGTCAGCAAGTACAACAAGAAATATGGAGACGCATCGAAACACGAAAAGACGTCTATCATTCAAAATGTTATACGCGAACTGCAAAGTGAGGGCGCCAAGTTTCTAATGATGGACGACTCGTCAGGGGTCACAGAGGCCTCGCCAGATGAAATTCGGATGAAGGTGTCGCATCGATTCCGGGACTTCACCAAGGGGAAAGTAATAATGGTTTGAAATCCAAAACCAAGGAAAACAACAACAACAAGAAATCTGCATCTGCAACAGTGGAAGGACCCCCTGCGCTGAGCAAGGGTGGAGAGGTCCTGATAGAGGTGTGATGATTCTAACTAATCTGAATAATAGTTAATTGACATGTTAGCTTTCGCTACAATATTTGTTTATCATTCTGAGTCGAATTCTCTCTCGCCCCGTTATTGGTGGTGTGACAGTGCCAAACTGGACTGGACAAGAACTTCTACTCCATTAACGGCACGTGCTCGATTCAATGCCTATAGCTAACTTAAAGTTTATCCAGTATGACTTGGACTGTCAGTATGATGGCGAAAACAGTCACCACTCCATAAAGCTTGACATGTCTGTCCAGCCAATCAATAAACGGCTTGAAGGGGGCCAAGCATATTGTTACAATTCCCAACATTATGATCCCTGCGAACAGGGCTCCCAACCATAACTCAACTGCTGAAAAAATACCCCCCAAAATGAGGGATGGGAAGTACGCCAGTTCATCCATGAAGCCCAATAAAGTCAACGTCATTACCATCAAGGGATTTTCTCTCTTGTTGCTTTCAGGACTTTCATCGTCCTCGTCGCTGATTGTGGTGCCTGATGGCGTCAAGGTTTCTTGTTCGTTGCCGGTCGTTTCAGCAGAAGGGATAGTCCCGTATTCTACCATATCTAATGAATTTCGATTCTGTTGCTCTCGCTCTCGCTTTCGTTTTTGCTTTTGGTACTTCTTGTAGATTAGAAAAGCCGCAAGTAGCCAACAGAGAACTGCCGCCGCAATGGCCAAAACCGAATCATCGCTCTCTATGCTACCACCGTTTTCTTCAGTGGAAGAGTTGTCTGAATTTATGCCTATGCCCTTGTGCCATACAATCACAAGAAGAGTTCCCATGGATAAAATCAACGCAAGCCCTTGCAGTGTGAACAAGAATACCGTCGCATGAACCACTGCAACCCGCCGCGTCGGGGTCGCCGCGACAAACGGTACCAGCCACACACAATCATCCAAAGTCGTCAGAAGAGTCAAGAGGGTCGCCTCCAGGACACCTGACCATGAAAATGAGGAAAGTGACGATGACATTGTCAACAGCAACGTCTACCAGGGGTGTCTGTCTAGGTTGTTGTTGAAAATGACCAACACCAGCTGCAGGTATTACGGTATTTGTGAGAACCACGAAATCATTCACCAATGACCAAAATGATGGTTGACTACGAGTCCCAGTTGCTTCGCATCCTGCATATGCCCTACGAAGTACAGGCAGTGCCCAATTGGTGTCAACCGTTAATTAACAGTATTTGGAATCATGGAAATCAGAATTAGGCTCTCTCGGCAATCTACCGGTATGCGTCCATTCTACCGGTACTTGTACTTCTACTTATCACAGTTAATGTCTTCGACCAAGAATATCCAAGTGGGATTGTGGGTGCAACACTTGGCCACCACGACAGGCAATTGGCTTCCATTGGTGGTAATTGTGATGGTGGTAATTGTGATGGTGGTTCTTAATTTTGGCCTCTAGAAGGAGGGGACTGGATGGTCCTCATCGTTTGGGAGTTGGCCAAGCCTTTAGCATTAGTAAATCGGCCCTGAATTCTGCTTGGGTGCTTGTGCGACATCACCGAGCCACCCTGGACAGAGCAATGTATCGAATAAACTTGTGCAAGCATTCCATGTGTCCTTGATCAAGAGGAGTTCCATTTACACCCTATCTAGTATGACTTGCACTGTAAGCATGATAGCGAAAACTGTCACCACTCCATACAGCTTGACATTTTTATCCAGCCAATGAATAATCGGCTTGAAAGGAGACAAGAAGATTGTTATAATTGCCAACTGCAGCATCCCAGCTAGCACGGTGCCCAACCATAGCTCAAATGCAGAAAAATAACCCCCCAGGATGAGTGAAGGGAAGTATGCCAGTTCATCCACAAAACCCAATAAGGTCAACGTCATTACCATCATGGGATTTGCTGTCGTGTTGCTTTCGAGACTTTCAGGTTCGGCGTTGGCTGGGGGTGTCGTTTCTGTTAAAGCCAAGGCGCCTTCTTGTTCGTTCCCAGTAGTCTCGGAAGAAGCGAGAGTCTCGTATTCTGCCATTTCTACATCCTGATTCTGTTGCTCCCGTTTTCGTTTTGTTTTTGATATTTCTTGAAGATTAGCGCAGCCGCAAGTAGCCAACAGAGAATTGCCGCCACAATCGACAATACAGAATCGTCGCTGTCAGCGCTTCCAGTTTCCTCATTGGAAGAGTTGTCTACAGTTATGTCCTTGCGCCATAGAATCACAAAAAGAGTTCCCATCGTCAAAGTCAAAGAAAGAGCATTTTGTGTGAATACAAAGGCTCCGCCATGAATGATTGCAATTCGCCGTGTTGGGGCCCCCACGACGAAGGGTACCAGCCAGATACAACTATCCAAAGTCGTAAACAGAACCAAGGTGGCTGCCTCCAGGACACCTGACAAGGAACATGAGGTGGGTGATGATGGCATCGTCAGCTACAAAGTTTACCCGGAGACTCGGGGCAACCTCGTTGTTGACAAAAAAGGACACAAGCGTTTTGCAACGAGATTATATTGCCCATTGGCACTAGAACGGGACAGAATTTCCAGTCCCAGTTGCTTCGCATTCGGGAACCGCTGCCTCTACGGGAATAGAGAATAAACACTCGGACAAATATATATATATATATGTACATATTATACATATATGTTACTATGTACGAAAACCGAAAACCGGTTTCTACCGGTAAATCTTTATTCAAAGTTGGAAGTGGCAGCTTGTAAAATGTTCTCATCAAGGTTCCTTTCGATGATCCAATCATCAATGCATCGCTCTCCTACTGGACCCCTTACAGCAATCCTTGTAACAGTCACATCCGATTTCTGACCTTGTCTCATCACTCTACCAACTGCTTGCTCTTCAACGCTTGCATCAGCGACGGCATCAGAACCTGAATACATGGGATCATAGATAATCACATCATGGCAAGCTTCTTGCAAGTTGTGCCCTGCTGCCTGTTCAAAGGACAGCAGAAGGACGCGAGGCCGAGCTCTATCGTCATCTGTGGCATCAACATGGCGAAACCAGGAAATGATTTCATTTTGTTGTCGTACACTTGCCGAGTCAGGAAGATGACAAAATGGTCGTCCAGACGCCTTGAGGGCAGCTAGCGCGCTCTGATGGCCACCGAACAAAGAGTTGGCAAATACAATAATCTTGGTTTCAGGCTCGGATGCGAGAATGTCATTGATTGATTGCAACAAAGCCTCATGCCGAGCTTTTGATTGCGCTGTCACAGAAAGGACAGCCCCTGCCTTGTCACCTAATTGATCAGCCGTGATAGAATAGCTCTGAAGTCGCAAGTCAGATGTTTCTTGCATGAAGATCTTTGCTTCACTGGCTGACATATTTACGTTCAGCTGCTTTCGAGTCAAAGTGACTTGTAATGCTTCGCCACGATTCCGTTGGCAAGCCACCTTCACATAACTGTGGCATGCCTCTTGAACAGCTCGACGGTACTCTCGGCTTCGGATCCCTTCTTGGTGATTGAGGAAAAGGTCGCGTCCGGATTCTCGTTCTTCCTTACGCCAATGATGTGCGGCACCTGTTAGATATGTCCCCCCCATCAAATTGGCGAGCTCAGTCACACGGGCTTCCGTTTCAAGCAAAGGGGTGCCGGTCAGTCCCCAAACACCCGTTGCTGCGACTAAAGGCCTCTTTCTTGGGTCCGTTTGCGAGACACCCAAAAACTCTCGTGCACCTCTCCTTGCCTTCTCCTTGAAATTATCGTCCTTTATCTCGTGTTGTTTACCTGTGACCAAAGTTTCATGACTGCCAGATGGTTCGTCAGATAGAGTATGGGACGACACACTGCACGGTTGATTTGTTCACTTACCACTCATCAATAATTACTCGTTCCCAGGTAAAGTATTCAAGTGGCACCCCTTTTTCAGAAGGGCTGAAAATTTTCTGCCTGAGTTTTGTAATCGCCTCAGAATAGCAGTGGCCGTAGTATGCTTGGGCATCTCGTGTGCGCTGGTTCCCCTTGTTTCCGACATAGATCTCTGGACCTGACGCCATATTTCTGACCCACGTCCCTAGCAAAGCGAAAGATGAGAAACTTTACTTACGACGGACACGAGCTACTAACCATTTAAAAGACTTACCTTCGATCGTTGGCGCTTCTCGTTGGCTGTAATCTGAAATTATGAACGTGCAATGATTAGCTGGAATTGTTTTCGTGGTGTGCAAGAAATCGGTATCAAAGCCAAACTTACGGGTAGGTGCCGGTGGGATGTCCCCGGCCCCAGCTTTCTTAGATAGGTGCTCGGTGTAAGGTCGACGCTGGCCCCCACTGGATGGAGTCTCCTCGATAATTCCTGCAGGAACAATCACCATATCTGCACAACACAAGTCTGCAACAGAGTAACTTTTTAGGGTCGCGACATTGTCGATCAAAATGCACTTCAATTTTTCTTTGGTGAATTTCTTCAGTACGAAAAAAACAAAGGTTCAAATGAGTAATTTATTCAAGAAAGAGGGTTCTCAAGAGCAATTGATTGATTACCTTGCGTTCGTCGTCCCATTGCTTTACTAGTCCCGGGGGGACAACAATTAGTGAAGCACCCGATCTACCTGTTTTGGGATCCCTGTTGGAGCGTGCCATTTCAGCTCCTTTCAAGATCAGAGCAATAGTAATGACGGTCTTACCACTGCCAATAGCATCGCCTAGGACCCCACCTCGTAAATGTGATTTCTTGGATGCCCTTGCAATTAAACACCAGCCAATTCCGGGTAGAACATGTTCTGAGCGCTCTTCTTCGCAGAAGTGTATTTCTCCTCGCTCGATGGCTAACATTCTTGCAAGAGCCTTTGCTTGTCTCTTGTAGAGTGGAAGCTCAAGGCCATCAACGCTCGTTTCGTTGTAACTGTCTGAGTTCGGGACTTTGAACTCTTTCGTGTCTGGCTCCCCCATTGATGACAATTCAGCTAAGCAGTATTCGATTTCAGCTGACGACGAGTTTTCCCTCCCGAGGCGGGACGCAGCATCGTGTGCTGCCACGCATGGATTCATGCTTACTCCCAGCTGGCCATGAGATTTATCGATAGTCACGGTGAAG
Organism: Nitzschia palea; assembly: GCA_019593585.1. Classification (NCBI taxonomy): domain Eukaryota; phylum Bacillariophyta; class Bacillariophyceae; order Bacillariales; family Bacillariaceae; genus Nitzschia; species Nitzschia palea. The sequence continues at coordinate 24,150 of SWEM01000268.1, read as the reverse complement.
GCAGTTGGACGCGCAAGCAGTTTCTACAGCAGTATTGAATTGAGAATCAATGGAATATTGATGTTATCTGCAGAATGCTTTCACCTACTCACCTGGTAGTACTCTTTGGACTCCTCAGCATCATAAACACGTTCAAAAGCTATTTTCTTTCCATCTAGAGGTTGCCACCTCTCCACCGGCCGCGAGGGCACATGGATTTCACAATTGCCGAATTTCCAATCGGAGGGCAATTTGTACCATTTGGAAAGAGATAAGGGTAGCTTATTTTCGGCCGCGTACTTGAGAAGGGAAGGTGCAGCAATAATTGAAAGTCGTTTGGCATTGCGAGTTCCCAAACGACCGAACAAATCAAGCTTTATTTGGTCCGTGATAGAGTGAGACTCGTTATATTGGAGAAGACTCTCGATTACCTCTGAAGACAAACCACTGAGCTTGCAAAGAATCGACTCTGATCGGTCTTGAGAATGCGCGCAGACCATCTTGTGAAAGGATTCAGCCTCCATGGCCATGAGCATGTTTGGCGACAGGACTTCAACCTTCAAATTTTCGGGGAGGGTTTTCCATTCCTTGAATGTCGCCTTGGTTTCGTAGGTTTTGGGATCAAGCGCATTTTCTGGAATCCAGTCAATGAGTTCACAAACCTCTTTCCCATCGCGATACGAGGGTGTTGTCGCAATGACGGCCACGTCAAGACCAGAGCGGATAACATCTGGGCGGATGTAGAGGTACAAGGTGGGCTTGTTTTTGTTCTTGTCCCCATCTCGTCTCCAAAGTGCCGAATGAGCGATGGTCTGTTGGCAACTCAGTCGAGTGTAGGTACCGTTGACATGGTCACTGACATCTCCACTGATTTCGATGGTTCCAGGCCAACTTTTCCATTTCGGATGGTAACCCATTAGACTGTTCCTCGACTTTATGTTTGGAATGAAGGATTTGTTAACTTTCAGTGACTTGTAAGCCTTGCTAGCTTCATCATTCAGACCGATTTGAACGCGGTGGGATGGACATGGATCCGATCCCACAAGCCTAAGAGACTGTTTGGAAGACGTAGTTGGACAGTCCCATCGACAATCCGCACATGACGTCGATTGTCCCAAAAGTAGTCGAGCAGAGTCTGGTAACTGTCCACGCAGTGGCAACTCTTGACGAATGGCAGGGGCAAAGCAACGTAGATAAACAGCCACTCCTGTATCCCGGTTAAGAGTCGCCGTCCTCCCAATCGTAACACGAATTTCAGCAACTTGTCGAGCAGAGCCGAAATCTTCATAGGCCCCCCAAGTGAGTTCCCAGTGACCTCTCCTTCGATCAACTTGTTGAAGCTGAAAGCTATATGACTCGAGGCCCCCACAATTCTCAACGGAATTTTCCCAACCTGAACCTAGCCTGAGGACTGGTGGTACGGCAGATCTCAACTTACGTTCGAAAACATGTGGATCCGGTCGACCATCGGGCTCGGTGACATCGATTTCTCTCAAGCAATGGCTCTTAGTCTGGTGCCGACTTGTACATTCATGGCAAATGCAGAACCCACAATCGGCACATTCTAGTATCTTGGGGTCCTTCGTGGTTGTCCCACTTGATTCGCATGTGCAGAGGACAGACGAGCGAAAGGAGGCTTCCGACAAGTCCCTTGCCAGGTTTTGGAGAATTTGTTCGAAAGGAGTCTCGTTGCACTCCGCATCCTTCTGGTATAAATCTCCTCGTTCTGCCAGAACTCCGCCATTAGCCGAATCATACTTTTGGATCAGTCGAAAGTTGGATAGGAGGATGTTTTTCTGAGTCTGCCTTTCTCGTCGTAGTTGTGGCGCACAGAGGGCGGCCAAAAGTGTGGCACACACAACCGAGACAGACATGGCATTTCCTGCTAAGTCGGACAATTGTACTTCCGTTTCAGGCCCTAACAAAAGACGAGAGAAAGGTATTCCTTGGAGCAAGAGTTTTTCATATCCCATCACGGTTCGTCCCTTATGGGGCAACAATAGTTCTCCACCTGGGGTAACACAAGCGCTCACTCCAACGGTTGATGTTCGGAATGGAGCACGAGTCACATTCTGTGACAAGTCCCACGTGAAAGAATGATGGAGCGGGTCTCGGGAGATGGGATCGCGAACTTGAGAAACAAGGATGAAAAGGATGAGTTGACCACGGCCTTTTGATGGGATCCACGCTGGTTAATTCTTGATGACAAACTTACTCGCAGCGGCTGCAAAACAATCTACCATATCTAACCGGCGCATATTCCAGCAATCAAAGAGTTCCGGCCAAAGACCTGGTGCCAGTCCTTTTCTCCCACGAGTATCCCATCCCGTCAACCATCTCGATCGGTCTTGAATTCCATTGGCTTGACGAAAGACCTTGTGGCGTGGAAGATCTTGAACATGAGAAAGTTCCCAATCCCAAAAGTCAAGCTCTTTGGCCCGTTCTCGTTTGACCATGAGACCTGGTCCGGATCGTAGTGCCTCACGGAAACATCGAATACGATCATGTGAGTCTGGTAGTAGGAATGCATCCATGGAATGAAAGAGGGGTGTTTCCAACGACTGTAGAATTTCTTGAAAATAGTCTCCCAAATCATCATCGGGTGAATCTGACCTCCAAATGAACAGATATTTCCGATTCCGTGTTTGTGGAAGTCCATAGTCTTTGGTATCGAGTTTGACAAGACGTGTTGCGTAGCGGGCTTTCTTTTGAAGGACCAACGTGTCAGCGTCGAGGTTAATTTTGTGTTTTTTGGCGATTTCCCCAAGTGTAATTCGTTTCGTTGTAACGGATGCCTTGAGTGGTCGGACATTGGTTGCAGCGTCACTGCCTTTGACAAAACCCTCTACAATCGAACCAGCGCGGATTCCAACTTGGCGAGGAATTTCTTCTGCCACATAGTCTCCATTATCATTGACAGAAAAGACAAGCTCCTTGTCGGCGTCTATACCAAGCAGATGTGAGTGCATGAAATAGTGTGGGTCAGTAAATTAAATGAGTCACTGGTTGGTTACGGATGAGTAGTCACGAACTATGTTTGGCTCACCTGCTTTTTTCTTTGCGTCCTTGATCGCTTTGGTATTGTTCCGTTCTGCCAAGGCAATTCTTCCGGTAATGTATTCTTGCATTTTCGCCCATGGCGCTCCATCGACATTTTCGAAAATGGCGATGGGTGGTTGAAATTTGTCCAAGAATTCGACGGCTGCCAAGAATGTTTCACCGGACGTTCCTTTATCTTCGATATCTTGTCGATCTCGAGTCTTGAGCATGGAAAAGTCTTTGCAGGATGTGCCGGCTACAAAGACATTGCCTTGTGGAATTTGTTGAGGGCGTCCATACACATCCAATACTTCTGTCGACGCAGTTAACTTGGTAATATCAGGAAACAAGGGTACTCCAGGAAAATTGCGTCCCAAGTATGCTTGTTTAAAGGGTTCAATCTCACAAGACATGACATGTTCAAAAGCAAAGGTATGACTCGGTGTGAGTTTGTCAAGAGTTTCCTGAATCAATGCCAAGGCAATAGAGGGCGCATCGGTACCGGAACATGCGGTTTGGAGTCGAATCGGCATGTCGATGGCATCGGGACATGATGAAAGTCGAGAGAGCAGGTGTCCAACCTTGATAACTTGTGTGGCAATAATCCCTTCAATGATACCATGAGTAGGGTCAACACCCACCGGATCGACGTAGGGTTCCGTTGGCATCTTTTGAGGATTATTCATTGATTTGTATGCCTTTAACTCCTTTGCTATTTTGTCTTGAAGTTCTTTTTCAAGGGCGGTGGAATCGGAAGAAGACTTTGTTGTGTCGGGGACATTTGCTTTGGACTTTGCCTTGGATGTTCGGGTTGCCTTGGTTGTTGCAGTGGTGCTCTTGGCAGTACGTCCTCGTTTTGTTTTGGGCTTGACATTTTCGAGCGATGAAGTGTCATCATCATCAAATTCCATGTCGTCATCGTCATCCCCGTCGTCATCATTGTCGTTCATGTAGATGGATGCTGCTGAATCATCGGAATCGGATACTGTATGTTTGGATAGTTTCTGTTTCTTTGGGCGACCAGAAATAGTTTCCCGTCTTCTCTTTGGCAAAGGAGCTTCGACTACCTTTTTGTTTTGTGTTTCTGCAGCATTGGCAGCATTGGCAGACTTGACTGTGGCATTGTTGCGGCGGTGAGAGGCCAAAGTTTTGGCATTGATCGGTGTCACTGTAGGTTGAGCAGTGTTGGGCGTGTTGGCCATGTTGTCTGTATTGCTGGTAGGGGCATCCCCAGTCATTTTTTGTTCGGTACCAGTATCCGAAGGATTCTCCGTGTCAACAAAGTGTTTTTGATACAAGGCGATTCCTTGTTGTAGATCGTCAGCATCAAAATCTTCACTGTCTCCATCATCATACTGAATGTGGTAAAATGGATCGAGAACTTGGACGACAGTTCCAGCAAAAACTTGGTTTCCCGTTTCGACATGAAATGACCTGGCAATCCTTGTTCCAACCCAACGAGGCCGTGAGGACTGGAATTGATATTATAGTGGTGGCGAGAAAAATTGAATGAGAGGGTGAGTGTTAACTTGGGTGAAGAAACATAAATGACCTTTGTTTTTGAATATAACATGTAGAATGTGTGGCAATTTGCCAGCTTCCAATATGCGTCTGACACGCGTTCTTCACTGTCATCATCAAGAACCAACGTACCTTGGGAGCACTCCTTATCGGTGAAGTGACAGTTGGCTTGGAGAAGAATGAATTTATGGTTGTTTGCCTCTTGGAGCTCTTGGAGGAAGAAGTTGAAGGGGACTTGACCGTGAGTGGTGTCATGGTGGGATTAACTTACTGGGAGGCAACAGTAATATAATGCAAGGTCGGCCATCGATATGCTTGGCATTTGGCAATTGTCAGATCCAGATGCAGGCCGAATTTCTACGAGGAACCCACTACAAACTACAAGTATGATACCTTCTACCGGTAGGGATGATGAATGCGACCAAAGTTTTGGCGCGAAAACGGGTGCAAGGACAGGCGGATGCATCCAGCATTGGGCAAACGACAAGTCGCCGCCGACGCTGGGCATGGGCATTTTTGTTACCATATCACATATCAACAACACACCTTTTCTCTCATTTCTAAATATATACGGTATAATACCCAACCAACCCACCAACCCATACAACATGGCCGAGACTGAAACTTATGGAGATGATCAAGACTCGTTACCAGAGCCTTCTGCTGCTCCCATGGTCGCTGCGGCCGCTCTCACACCTGACATGCACGTCCAAGATCTATTGCCAACCAACAACAACCGTCGCCGTGATCAAACTGGAGATCAAGCTTTGATGGGAGCCAATAACGAAGATGGTAATGTTGAAGGGTTGGAAGCTAGAGATGAAAATGGAGAGTTGGTGCGAGAAGAATTTCTCAAGTTTCTACAAAACTTGTAAGTAGATTTTTTGGTCTCGACTCGCGACTCGCGACTCCCGATGGATACACAGTCAACATACGAACTCATGGCCTCACTCCTTCCCTCCCTTCTATTGCATTACTGTCTGCATGTGGCATGTGTGTGTCTATACATATTACATATGATCCAGTCAACAACGTGTCCAAGTCGACGATGATGACTCGGTTTCCTACATTCAACCCTATCACGATCAAGTCAAAGCCTTGCTCGAAACACCTCATGGCTTTTCGTCAACCCTCTTTGTTAACTTTCAACACTTGCTAGAACAAGATTCCGAACTCGCCGATGCTATTCAAGCTGAATTTTACCGATTCGAACCCCACATGAAACGAGCCGTCCAAGCCTTTGTAGCAGATTTGGATCCTTCGGTGCAACCACGGGACTACTATATTGCCATGTACAATTTACCCACACCCCCTCGTTCCCTTCGTCGATTGAAAATGGAAGATGTTGGAGCACTTTCCAGTGTTACAGCAACTATCACCCGCACTTCCGATGTCAGACCAGAACTAGTCGCTGCCTCCTTTCGATGCAACAAATGTGGACTCTTGGCAGCCATGGTCCCTCAGCAATTCCAATTCACCCGACCCACTATTTGTAGAAATCCTCGCTGCAAAAACAGTTCACAATTTACTCTACAAGTCGCACTATCCACCTTTGTTGATTGGCAAAAGCTTAGAGTTCAAGAAAACTCTAATGATATTCCTCCTGGGAGCATGCCACGAAGTATGGATGTTATTCTTAGAAATGAAATGGTCGAACGATGCAAGGCAGGAGACAAGTGTATATTCACTGGAACCTTTGTTGTTATTCCCGATGGTACTGCATTGGCTCGAGCAGGAGAAGCACCCATTCGATTAAGGCCAAGTGATGCCGCCACTGGTGGTGGTGGGGGCGTACAAGGTCTCAAGGCATTGGGAGTTCGAGAAATGACCTATCGGACATGTTTTGTCGCCACATCGGTTCTCCCCGCCATGCAACAAAACAATTCCAATGAACAAGTACTGGCCAAAACATTCTTTGCCGAAACACACCGCGAACATGATGATCCTACCACTGAACAAGTCGCCATGGAATTCACAGCAGCCGAACGGGCGGAAATACAAGCGATGCAAACATCCCCCCGTCTCTATGAACAAATGGTAGATTCGATTTGTCCCACTACCTTTGGACATCGTGAGGTCAAAAAAGGGATCTTGCTCATGTTGTTGGGTGGCGTTCACAAAACGACTGTTCCAGATGGCATCAAATTACGAGGGGATATCAATGTTTGCGTCATTGGCGATCCAGCGGTAGCCAAATCGCAATTCTTGAAATACGTCCATGCCTTTTTGCCCCATCGGGCGGTATATACATCTGGAAAAGCTTCGTCTGCTGCTGGATTGACTGCTGCCGTGCAACGAGATCAAGACACTGGTGAATTTTGCATTGAAGCGGGTGCCCTCATGTTGGCGGATAATGGAATTTGTTGTATTGTAAGTGCACCTTTTAGTTTCGTTCTACGATCCCGTTTCCAAGGTCCTTCTCACATCTAACCAACATTTCCCAAAATCTTGGTTGTTTGCTGTCTTTTCAGGATGAATTCGACAAAATGGATCTCACAGACCAAGTGGCTATTCACGAAGCGATGGAACAACAAACTATTACCATCACCAAAGCCGGTATACAAGCAACCTTGAATGCTCGTGCTTCCATTTTGGCAGCAGCCAATCCTATTTATGGGCGATACGATAGGACCAAAACACTCAAAGCCAATGTGGCTCTCTCGGCACCCATTTTGAGCCGATTTGATTTGTTCTTTGTTGTCTTGGATGATTGTAATCCAGAATCAGATCGACAAGTTGCCAATCATATTCTACAAGTTCATCGATGTCGGGCACAGAAAATTCGTACTCCCTTTACACTGCACCAAATGCGACGGTATATTCGATTTGCCCGCACCCTCAGTCCCAAAATAACTCCAGAATCCCAACGAGTCATGGTGGATTGTTATCGTAAACTTCGTCAAGGCGATACCCTGGGACGATCGAGATCGGCATACCGCATCACTGTCCGTCAATTGGAATCGATGATTCGATTGTCCGAAGCATTGGCACGATTGCATTGTTCGGATGAAATTCAACCGTCCTACGTACGAGAAGCCTATCGATTACTCAAGACCAGCATTATTCAAGTCGAAACATCCGATGTGGAAGTCGACGAAGAGGAAGACGATAGCGAAGATGGTGGTGGTGGTAGCAACGAGCAACCTGTGGAGCAAGACTCTCAACAAGAAGCGATCAACCCTGGGGAATATGGTGGGGAAGAAGAACATGCAACGACAACGGCAGTGAGGGACACGGCGTCGAACGATGATGCGAGTGCAAATCGACCAAGTGAAGAACCACCCCAAAAGAAACAAAAGAAAGAAAAGAAGAAGACAAAGATTTCCTTTGAAGAGTATGAAGCCATTACAAATGCGATTGCTGGTCATTTGAGGGCATTAGAGGGGGATGATATGGCCAGCTATTTGACTTGGGATAAAGTCATGGAGTGGTACTTGAATCAGTGTCTTGAAGATATCGGTGATTCCTTGGACCGAATGGAAGAAATTAAAAAGAAGGTGAACCTAGTGATTCGGCGATTGATTGACGTTGACAGGATTTTGGTCACTGTTGGGGAGGCACCAACGAGCAAAAAGGAACAGGGCAAAACGGTACTCGCTGTCCATCCCAACTATGAAGTTTCTTGAATAGAGAACTAACATGAGTTAATGAACTGAGTGACTGTAGGGGATGTTGTGGATATTATTCATTTAACTGTAATCACTTCCTTTGCTGATGGTGCAATTGTAATTCGAACAGGTAGGATCATTCCATATCATTACATGAGAATATCTCCCAAATACTCGCGGGCACCCTCTCCTCTTCCACTTTGTGCTACAGGAGACGCCCATCGAAGACTGCTTTTTGATTTCATACTCTTGATAATGGCACCAGGATGCTCATTAACAGAGTTTCCTGCCTTGTACAAGGCGTCAGAAATCCAGGCACAATTGAAGCCCTTGTCGCGACATGCCCATGCCTCTTCCACCTCTTCCAGTCCCTTATCCATGCGCGCGCGAATATTGACAATCGTAGTTACCGCTCGGCCTTCTGGAATATTCAAATCTTGGATAACTTCTACCTTGGCATCGACATCGTCGATATTGATAACACTGATCATGGTGGCTCCAAGGTCTACTGCTTGTTGAGCTTCTTCCTTGCTGGTCACTGCCACAATAGCTTCAATGTTGACAGCCGCACAAGCCTTGAGAAGCGTTTCTGTAACTTCTGTACCGACAATCCCAAGAGTAATCACTGCTGCATGTGCTCCATATGCTGCCGTGCGGGCAATTTGCAACTCATCAATTATCAAATCATTATTGATGATTTTGATGGGTCCAGGGACTTTATTACGGTTTCGTCGTTGATCTTCGACAAAGGTCTTGAGATCATCATAAGTACATCCACCCATTCGTTCATCGCACATGACGGCAATGGCAGAAGCACCAAATTCTCGAAATTCGTTGGACAAAATAGCTGGTTCGAAAATCTCTTTGATATAACCCGAATCGATTAGTTTTCGTTTGTATTCTGCAATCACCGTAATGGTTCCCTTTCGTCGTGTCAAGTCCGCTTGAAGTGCCCCCATTTCCTGGGGAAAAGTTAGGGGTTTATCGTTGGCTGCCTTGATTTTGTTGTATTGTTCCATAACTTCATCTTCAATTCCACCGGCAATATATTCACGAAGAGCAGCTTCTTTAGCCTTTTTGACGAGAACACCCACGGCGTTTAATTGATGAGAAAGGCGGATACTGTTGTGGTTGTCGGAACGCGGCATAAATGCCTGAACTTTCCATGCTGACAACAGCCACAATGTGATGACAGTGAAGGAACGAGACATTCTTTGAATTGGCAAATTAAACTGATGCTGATCAGCAGTATGTGGTATCTGGAACTCTGGTGTGGGTCGGTACTAACTTGGTTACCGTTGTGTGTTGTGATCTTCTGACGGAACAAGTTCTCGTGGGGAAATGCGAAAAGCAAAACGCGGTGATGTCGAGGCGGTGGTTGTTGACCCCGTGCGTCAGTTGCACGCGCGTTGGGGTTTCGAACAATCGAGGACCAACCATGCAAGACCGAACGTTTTACTCCTGTGCACGAGAATTCTGTGTGCAAGTGCCTGGTGCCTGGTATTGCATTTTTGATTAAAAGGGTACCCATACGAAGTGCGAGTTGAATCAAACATACTACCGGTAGTAATTCGTTTCATCATGGCATCGTTTGGATTAGGCCAAGCTCCTTCAACTTCTGCCAATGTTCCAGACATTGATAGTTCTACTCCATGGATGGCAGTGTCGGAAGGGAATTTGTCGCTGTTGCAGTCCTCCTTAACGGCCTTGAACCTTGCTCCCAGTGCCGCCGACGAAAACGGATACACCCTGCTTCATGCTGCAGCATCATATAATCAATTGGAAATGATTCGATTTTTACTGAGTAGTGGTGTCAATATCAACGCTACCGACAATGATGGAGACACAGCGTTGCATTATGCAGGGGCTGTTCCCGCTGTACAACTCTTGTTGGAACATCACGCCGACCCAACAATTGTCAACTCCCAAGGAAAGACAGCATTGCAAGCCAAGCAAGAAGAATTAGATGAAATGATGGAAGATGAAGATATTGACGACGACGATGATGATTTGGAGGCTTTGAAAGCGGTAGTGCAACACCTTTCAAGTCTCCAATAATCATCTGCCTCACTACGGCGATTGCACTTCACTTGCTGTGAAGTGTAATTTGATGCCAACAGTAAAAAGGACTGACCATGAGCTTTTAATTGAAATCCTCTGCACGCAGAATGCTAATCAAAATGGCTGTCTGAATGGTTACAAGTATCTGGGTGTTTCCTCGCTTGTCATGCGGCAAGTCGCAAAAACAAAATAGAACATCTGTTAGTTACGTGTCGACCGTCTCTTGCGCCTACCCGGAATTTACGTCAAAGTCACCTATCATCTAGGCAAAACCATGGTTTAAAGCTCTGAATAGTAGTGTACAAGTCTAGTAGCATGGCATGTAGTGTCACCACCTTGCATAATAGGGCGGCTTCGTGTCTGTCGTTTCCCTTGTTTTACTCGGAGTTCCACGAACTGAAAATTCTGGAAATTCTGGTGATTCCGCTAGAGGGGATCTAGTAGTACCACGTTGATCCATTCGGTTGCTGCCAAAGTTATTGGGTTTTTCAATGCGGGTCGGCCGTACCGTAAACTCAGGGGGTTCCACTGGAGTAGCTCTCTTGGTTGGAACTTGCGTACGCATGCGCCCGGCTGTCGCTGCCGGACGGGGCGGAGATCCAATCCTCTGAGTTGGACGAGTAGGGCGAACTGCATATTCCAATGGAACAGACGGTGCCACACGTGTAGATTGTATCCTGGTTCCCTTTCCCTTTGCCTTTCCTCCGCCTTGTCGAGAAGTCCGACGCACAGCAAAGTCTGGTGGTAGACTCGGATCCGGTCGATTCAGCCGTCTCCATAGATTCCCAAGCCAGGACCCAGATGCTGACTGCGATGGACCAGCAGAAAGTGGCTCTGGAGTTTCTACTCTGCTATTGTATAGTCTGGATTGTGGCTGGTAGTTCATCTCCGCCTCAACAGAGTGAAGCATTTGAGCCGCCTCTCCAATTTCCTGCAGAGGACCAAAAGATGCAAGAGTGAGGTGGAGCGATTGTCTCTTCAGACCATGCTTCAGATAGTCGTGACTTACCAAAAAGAAAACATCATCTGGTTTCTCTAGAAAGAAAGGCCGCTCCACTGGAAAGCCCCACGTTTCTGTTATGATGCTCGGTCGTTCATAGGCCATACTTGGGGGCTCGACTGGTAGCGGGTAGCTGGGGGGCTCGAAAGGCACTTTCGAGGAGACGGATGAAAAGCTGTCATCCGTTCGCACCGCCTTGACCATGATTGTTGGTGTGTCATTGGGCATTGGGCGGGTACGTGGATCAAATCTGGGGGAACCAGGTGATGCGGGTGGGGAAGACGCTGCATCGAGGCCATCACGAGCATCAACAGCTGAGGCATCCGCCCGTGATGAAGCAAAGGATGTGCTGGACGACGGAGTATCGACCGAATTAGATTTCTGACTTGACACTGAATTGACAGAACCTTTTTTTGCTTCCCCAAGCTTCGATCGTTTCCATGCCTCGTAGCGTGCCTTTGTAGCGTCGTCCAGCTCAGGTAGTTTTTCCGATTCGGCCTGAGCTTTGGACCCTTGAGTTCTCGCTCCCCGATCCGGGACATTGACAGGTGTCTCCAAGCCACCTTTTTCTGCTTTTTTGTTGTCTTCTGATTTAGCTCGTGCCTCATTCCACGCTTCAAAACGCGCCAAAATGTCAAGTTTATTTTTTGGTTTGGGGGCTTCTTGCTTTACAACGGGTTCCAGTCGTTTCCGCTTGGCTTTCTCCTCGGCTCGCGTCTTCGAATCTTCCCATGCAAGACGACGAGATTCGGCTTCATTTTTCAATGCTTCGTCTCGTTGTCGCATTGCATTTTCCTGTCGCAATCGAGCTTGTCGAGCCTTCGCCAGCTGTGATGCCGAGGATTCAACAGCAACGGTGATCGCCGTCGATAGTGGAACTGTTGTTTCTGCAGTTTTTACCAGCAGTGGCAATGTAGCTACCGGAAGGGTTGGTGGAGGATCTTGTGGCACTGATGTCTTTTTCAGCTCCTCAACTCTTTGTGTCAACTCCTCCGCTTTTTTTGCGAGGAACTCGACCTTGGCATTGACATCGCTCAATAGCGTCTCGTCCGACTGCGATTGAATCTTCGAGAGATCCGTTTGCATTTGCACAGCCTCCTGTCGTATATTTGCGACAGTTCCAAGTTTGGTTTGTAAATATTCCGCAACTTCTGGAGACAAAGTTGACTGCAGTTCTTTGCTAAAAGTTTTTTCCTCTTCTAGCTTGGCCGTCGTTTCAACAGTGCGCCGTCGTTTTCTTGCTTCGTCAATAACATGATCAGGATCGATCGAACTGGATTTCCCTAACTTATCCTTTCTGTATTCTGCGAGTTCCGGTGGAGTTTCCAGAACCATTTGCAGACTTTTGCAACGCTGATTGTTCTCACTGCGCTCAGTGCGAGCCGCCAAGAAAGCATCACATGATGGCGTGATCAGGAGCGCCAGGACGAGGCCTGCTTCGGATATTTTCATTTGTGCAAACCTCGACCTACTAACGTACGATGCAGTGTTGCAAACAAAAGATGTGATGCAAGCCGTAGACTTGGATTGGAAAGGCGGCGGTGAGAAATAGAACACAGGAAAAGATGTGGCAACCTTGTGCCACCCCCAGTCAGAACGAATTTCTGTGTCGTCGCCAGTCGAAACGGGCCTACCGGTAGCAATGAGTATGACGTGGTCAAAGTCCGGTATCTGGAACCTGAAGTGGCTAGGGACCTTTATTATCGTAAGGGTGACCGACTCCTGTCCATCGCCCGACTCCTCACTGGCACCACTTTTGTTTCTGCATCATCAACTACGAACCGGACCCTCCAACGCAAACGCAGTCAAATCCAGATCAAATAACAATTAACGCTAAAATCATACCAGGTACACGACAACACAGCAAACAAGCTTTTAATGCATATCATTCATAACAGTAACCGAGGGATTCTGTATTCTTTAGAGTCAATATGAGAAATCGGGAGAGGCGTGCATTTCGGCAATCATGGGCGACGTTGGCGATATTTTCTCTGGTTCTCCTCACAGTAACGTACTGCACAACCGTAGTGGCTTTAGATGCTGCCGAATCGGAGGATTCTCGGTTGATGCGACCCAAAGGCGAGACTGATATTATTGTCGTTGTGGCAGTTGACGGGACGCTGGCAGGCATAAGTAGAAGTTCTGGAAATCTGTTGTGGAAAAAGAAACCAGAACCAAATGCAGAGTCTTTATGGTCTCCATCCTCGACGACGACATCAGGTCGAATGCAACCCAACAAAAAGAGTCCAACCACTGCTTCCACTGATGCGTCAGCTTTTATTCGACCCCTACTATCTACTACAACTACAACACACTCAGCCTCCACCAGTGATTACGCCGCTGTCCCCAGCATCGATGGTAACGTCTACTTGACTACAGAAGCCCTTTCGTTAACAGTCAGCACAAGCGTCAAGGAACTTGTCCAACGGGCACCGTTCTTGGATCCTCATGGGAAGTTTTACATAGGAGGTCGCGAGACAACTGCAGCTGCCATAGAAGTGAATACAGGACGTGTGTTGAGTATTGTGTCGTCAGCTACTACAGACAACCTAACGAGCCAGAAAAAACTCGTAGGGCACTCTGTTCTTTGGATGGGACGAGTAGATTATTCTGTTACTGTTCACGATTCCCGAACAGGACTTTGTAACGTACAATTCGGTGTGTCTGAGATTCGAGAAGTCGAAAAGTTAAAGACTGACAATGAAGCTGGTTACGACAACCTGCTACCAGATGGATCGCTTCCTTCATATTCAATCCCCAGTTCTCTGCATCGACTTGTCTCAACTCCAAGTGGAAACTTGGGACTTTTGGATTCTGTTTCTGGGAGAGTTCTGTGGGTTACAAGCGAACAATTTCAAACTCCTGTTGCCTTTGCTGTGGATGCTGACACGGGAACATCAATCATTGTCGAAATTGTTCCCGACGTCAAAGTCCCTTCGTCGAACGATATGGAATATCTCCGACAGGAGTTGGAACGACAGGTGGAACTCATGGATTCGGCATCACATATAGAGGAGGGGATTTCAGACCAAACGATTGTTGGACGTCTGCAAGGAACTGGACAGCTTTATGCATTGCCACTAAGAAGGAGGCGACTAATTTCGTCATCACTACCGCACTCATCGAACAATCATGCAGCAGCAGTTGCGTCAACTACAAAACATCACTATGTTCCCAAACTGGCGGGAGGGCGTGCCCATCTATCCCAACCAGCGGAGGAGCCAAAGCGACCCTGTCATCCCACCTCATCTCATTTTCCTGCATGTTTGGTCGATCACCATAAACATCAGCCACCCCGTCTTGAATACTTTGCGAAAGGTCATGATAATAGCCTGTTATCCGAAGGTCCTCCACCAAATCTGAATCATGAATTGGCGATACTCGATGCTCATAATGAATTGTCGGAACCTCTCGTTTACTACCCTGACCTCGGTTTTGTTCATCAGAGTGTCCTGCGTCCCAAGTCGAGATCTTCCAAAATATTGAAGATTTTGGGATCATGGCTTCCACCAACAATTGCATTGATTTTTGTTCTTTCTTTCGAATTGGGGCGAAGAAAAAGGCTTCAAGACGATAAGACTGGAACCTCCAAGGAAGCTTCCAACGAGTTATCAGGATCGACGGAGGTCTCTAAGGAAGAGATCAAAAACGTGGAAACATCAGAGAATTCCATTTCACCTGCAGAAGACCATTCTTCCCAAAAGCAGCCGCTACATTTGATCCAAGTCAGTGATCACGTACTGGGATACGGAGGACAGGGAACAGTGGTGTATAAGGGGCTCTTGGACGGGCGAGAAGTCGCAGTCAAACGGATGCTCAAGGCGTACCATGCAAGTGCTGATCGCGAAATAAGTCTTTTGATTGAAAGTGATGGCCATCCCAACGTGGTTCGATACTTTTTGAAGGAGGTGAGGGGCGACTTTGTCTATCTGGCACTGGAGCTTTGCGACTTATCGCTTCACGAGTTGATTGGGGTACTCCGACACAGCACCGAAACTCGCTTGTTGCCGAGTATTCCTCTTGTCGCTACCAAAGCGGTCCTCCAACAAATTGCTACGGGTGTTTGCCACTTACATTCACTTCGTATTGTGCATCGGGATTTAAAGCCAGCAAATATCTTGCTGGCTGTTTCAAAAAATCAGAAGAAACAACAAGGTTCAAACACTTTACAGACATTTCTCCATGGACAATACGTTGCCAAGATCTCTGACATGGGGCTAGGGAAACAAATGGTTGGACAGAGCAGTCTGGGAGGAAGCTTGATGGCTACACCTTCGTTTCAAGGTACAAAAGATGGTCTTAGCTCTGTCGGCATCGGCCCTGGAAGTGTGGGATGGCAAGCTCCGGAAGTCATGGCCTTGCGCTGGTTGGCATCGGATTCATCGGCGCGTTCAGCAGAGAGTAATGCTGTCGATCATGACGTTTCACCTGAAGTCCCTTCACCCAATCCTCCCACTAGCCGTTCGGTCGATATATTCTCTTTGGGTTGCATCTTTTTTTCCACGTTAGTTCCTGGGCATCATCCCTTTGGCGAGTGGTACGAGCGAGAAGCCAACATTATGCACAATCGCGCGGCGATCGCTTCACTGGAAAAAATATCCCAAGAAGCATTCCATTTAGTTCGAGCCATGTTGAATCGGGATCCGAAACTTCGACCAACAGCCAAGCAGATTGTTGAGCACCCCTTTTTCTGGACATCACCAAAGAAAATATCTTTTTTGTGTGAATTCTCTGATCGCCTCGAAGTTGATACAGCGATTCCAACATCTGTGCAAACGATCAGTAGCTTGACCGTTGAGTGCGGAGCAGTAGATGTGGTGGGAACGTCCTGGGATGAAAAACTTGATGGGGCCCTCATCAGTAACATGCAACGCTTCCGTACATACGATCCGTCATCGGTCAGAGACTTGCTGAGATTGATACGCAACAAGCATCACCATTATGATGAATTACCCCAAGATTTCCGAGCCAGCATGGGCACATGTCAAGATTCGTTGGTCGAATACTTTGAACGAAAGTTCCCCCGTCTGTTGATGCATTGTTGGGAATGCTGCCGGACAACTCTTCCTGATGATGACACTCTGATGCGGAAATATTCTATCCCAGTTTCTGCAACTATCTCACATGTCATCCATCGGTCACACCCCATTCGCAGTGCCCCGGAATCGATTGTCGTGCCTCCAAATAGCCTCCAAAATCGAACGGATGAAATGGAAGGATTCGGACAAGTTGAGATCGAAGTGGCGCAAGAACCGATCCTTGAAGAAAATGGCGAAGATGTACGTCGAGATGTAGCAACCAGCAAAGGACCATTCGATACATCGTTGCAGAGGTCAGAGTCACCTAACATACACTACGGGATCGAGAATGACAGCTCGGCAGACATAATTGCATGGGTGGGGAGTACGACAGCGAAAGAGCTCAACTGTCGTGGTTGGAACAGATCGGATGCGGAATGGTCAAAAAGAATTGATCCTATTTATCGAAAAAAAGATCCCAATATCAAGCGCGCAATGGAAGATCAAAAGTTCCGCACGCGCCTTTGCAACCATTGGGACGAAAGTATGGGGACCTTTTGTCCGATGCGGAAGAAGAACAAGTGTGTTTTCGCGCATGGGCCCGTGGAACTTCGAGTCAAGGAGGGTAAGAAGAACAGATGGGGAAAGCTCGTTGACAAAAATGGAGAAAACAACAATCCGTGGCATTCTGGTGGTGAGGACACTTATGGAGCTGCCCGCTCGATTGAAGCAACAAGAAGAGAGGAGGGTAAGTGGAACACGGGACGCAAGGGGAAAAAATCAAACGGCATTAAAAAAGGCAAGGTTCTCCTTGAAAAGGAGTAAGACAATGAAATACATTTCAATCCAATAGCCAAGGCGAGACTACGCCTACTCATAGCCGCAGTAATTGTATTGTTCAATCCACCGCTCGGACTCTGTTGCGTTTGCCCCTTTCACACGTCATTCCTCGTTTCCACTACTCCACCACTACTCTATCGGATATCAAGGTTCCAAAATATCTATGTTATCCCACTTTGCTTTCGAAGCCTAACAAGGTTATTCTGGGTGCCTGACGGAGTCCCCAATAAATCATGTGGCATCCTTTACCGTGTTAGACATTTGTCGGGGACGAATCTGAACATGCAGCATTGGCAACATGATTTTATTCTACGTGTAACGGCTCTGCCGTCGATAATGCAATCTTCCAGCGGTGTGTAACGTATCATAGTTTTGATCATCCATGTGAGGCCTTGCTAGTGCACACCCATGTTGGTTGCTGTACGCTGGGCGACAGGTCACGCGCCATAAGATAGGTAAAGCCGTCCTGTGATGATGGATCTGTGATCAATGGACGTGCTCTACGTGGAATGCGACTTCAGTTCGCAGTTGTTGATAGATTCAATGCCTAAAGACAACTGATGAAAATTCAATGAGGACTACCCCGTTCCGAAACGCATCCCCAAGAATGAAGGATGGCTATAGGATAGGCCGTTTGCACCAGATGTTGCATGAACCGATGGCATTGTGGTGCACATCTCCTTAACTAAAAAGCCAGGCCGTCAGAAGTCTGCTGGTGGCAAGAATTCCTCCATAGGATCCTCGTCAATCTTTTTCCATGCCACCCAATCAGGCAGTTCGCACTTTCGAACCATATCTAGTTCATCGACATGGACATAGTGACCTGAATATTTGATAGGAGCCGTGATGGCCATAAGCAACGCATCGCGAATGGATTCAGCAGTGCGCACACCTGGTTTGCCCGGAGGTTTTGGGAAGGATTGAGTGTCCACCATGCCTGGGCTGAGAGAATTCACAACAATTCCTCGGTCCTCTAATTCTTTGGCCCAAGCTGCAGTTAATCCTTCTAACGCAAACTTTGATGCAACGTAGAAACTCATATTGGCAATGCCCATTTTCCCCGCTCTGCTAGAAATGTTTAAAATGTGTCCATCTTCTGGCATTGCCAGACGTAACACGGCCGACGTCACAATGTGGACGGCGACAACATTAAGTTGCAGAATTTGGAGCAGATTCTCTGGGTTTTCCAGCATATACACTGGGTTCTTTGTAAGTTGCGCCCCTCCCGCGTTGTTGATTAGAATATCAATGCCTCCCCATTTTTCTGTAATCTTGAGGACCGTTTCGTTGACTTGGCTTGGATTGGTGACATCGCAGGTCAACGACATCATCCTTTCGCTTGATGCAACCATTGCCACCACTTCATCAAGTTCACTCACGGTTCTCGAAACTATCGCTACTTGGGCCCCTTGATCATGACAGATGCGTGCTATGGCTCGCCCGATTCCCCGTCCTCCGCCAGTGACCAACACCCTTTTGCCCTGGATAATCATTGAACTGGAAGTAGATAGAGCAAACAGAATGATCAAAGTGATCAGAGCTCCTGATTTCAATTGATTCCAAACACAGAGTAGAAACATGCCGATAGAGTCAATTGATTGGATAATTTTATAATACCTTGTAACAGTTTCAGACCCTTCCAAATGCCGATCGCCGACGCAAAATTAATTTGTACACTAGAATGTACCTTCCCGCCAAAAAATGAACTCTTCATTCCAGGTAGCCACTGTACGCTATAGGAATTTTAACCGTCAAAACAACTTTTGCATCAACTAATTGATCATCCTAGCATCTTTGTTTTGTACTCTTGTGGTGAAATCAATCTGATAATCTACTCCTCCATAGCATTGTTGTTTTGAATGACTCCCGTTTTGAATGATCATGAAAACCCACAACAGTGAAGAAGGTCATTTATCCTCCCTTTACAGATGATCCATTCTGGAGTCCACCCTTGACCTAATTTCCTCACCAACTCCTTGATTGACTACATTTTGTGCCATCTTTTGTAACAATGTCCATGTTGTCAACTCCCTGCATAAAAGTGGTTGAACAGGAGAAAACCCACCATGATGACCTTTTTGTTAAAGACCCTGCAGCCCTATTGAACAACATTCATTGTCTGCAGAATGCCACTGGTTTCAATTTTGGTTTGTTTGCTATGGCTGCAATGCATCTAGTTGACAACCATACATTCATCAAAGCAGCATGATTCATTCAACAAGATGCTACCAATTTAGAATTGCTTGTAACCAGAAAATAAAACCTAACTTTCGAAATCAGTGGTTAATTGCAGTTATTTATCAGTTGAATCCCAATAACTAACACAGCATACTAGCGAATCGCGTGGAACCTGGACACCTCGAGATGAGAGATACCAGGTGCTCCCGGGCTGAATACTGTTCCTAGGTACCGATATATAGAGGAGAACAAAACCCCAAACCACGTTCACGAGTGAGGAACAAATCAAGATCGAACCAATCCTGCTGTGAAGGGAAGGTCGCAGGCGAATCGAGCGGAAGGATGTCGTGAGCATATATAAATGAAAAAATGCAACAAAAATGGACATATCGTTCGTGAACGGCGCACCACTTTTCTTTCGATCGGCCATTATGCAAGCTTTTGACATCATTCTAAACGACGCCACATGTTGCAACGAATTTGCTTACTATAATCGCCTTTTCCTTGCGGTGGTGTGAGACAACCTTGAGGAAATCACAAAAGCTACCGGAAACATCAAAATGACGGGGAAAGATGAAGAATCCCACAAACTGAAAACGGTTCAGGACTATCATTCGGAGACTCTGCTGGAACAAGATCTGAAATCGAATCGTGCAGAGTGGCACTATCCTATTTGGGACAGTCGTACTACTGAAGGCGATATAAACGATGTGAAAGCCGAAACCCGCAGGCTTATGACATTAAAGTCCTATCATGTCTTGGATTCTAAAAACGAATCAGATTTCGATGAACTCACTAAGCAAGCGCAAGACTATTTTAAGATTCCAGTTGCAGTTGTTTCCTTAGTCGATGCCGGTCGACAATGGTTCAAATCCGTCCAAGGATTCCCTGCCACAGAAACACCCCGATGTTTGTCCTTTTGCCAGCATGTTGTCAAGCGAAAGGAGCGCGTGGGTCCAATGATTGTTGAAGATGCAACGAAAGACGAACGATTCAAGAACAACCCTTTCGTTTCAGGGCCTCCGAATGTGACTTTCTACGCGGGTGCTCCGCTGCGGACTCCTGAAGGCGATATAATCGGAACCTTTTGTATCATTGATTTCCAAGCACGCAAACTTACCAGTGCTGAGATACGTCGGTTAGAGGTTTTTTGCGCAAGAGGCCGTCTTCTGATTATCACCAGGGTTCCGGCGGTGTTGCATCGGCGAACAAGCGCATAGCGCTACCCTCATATTCTTAATCCAATTTAGTGTGTGTTCTTGTTGAGAGGCTTGAGGCCCAATTTCGCACGTTGCTCGTTCCAAAATTCCTCAGATCCTTCCTCCGCTTCATTGATCACAGTATCCGAAATAGTTGTGACTTTCGTCTTGCTTGAGCGGTTTTCTGACTTGAAAAGGTTGCCGTATGTAATTTTTTTCGGTTTCTTAATGTGTGCCTCTCCGTGATCATTATTTGGCGATTTTCGTTTGAAGTTAGTCGCTACTTCGTGAATTTTCGGGCTCGTCTCTTTGACTTTCAACTGGGTCTCTTCCACGAGTGTCCCAGGGTCCCCCGCCAGGGCAAGGTTAGTTGCACGGTTGCTAGAGTTAGTCCTTTCGTCCCACAACTTGATGGCTGCAGGACTCTTTTGAACGTGTACCTTGTAGTGCAACAAGGCTTCCAATCCTCCCGCATGCAGGATGGTCTCTTCGAGCGCTGTCTTCCTCGGACCATCGTCGATATATCCTTCTTGTTGCAACGTCATTCTAGAAGGTAATCGAGGCAGGGTAATTCCAACAAACGATGATTGCGTCAACAAGTTATGGACAACTTGATCCATATAAGTGAGTTTCCACTCAGAAGTATCTCGAAGTCTCAACTTGGAGAAGTCTTTGTACAGGGGCTCCAAAGTGGCATAAATGTCTGCCGGTCGTCCTGTCAACCGCAGATAGAACGCTCCAAGCGCTCGAACGTACTTGAAATGCTCTTGCTGAATGAATTCTTCTTGTATCAGTTCCTGGTCAGGCTGCAATTGGAGCAACTTGAGTAATAGACAAAGGAATTTGGTGGGTTTCTGGTTGGCACCCATCGTTCCACCGATACATGTCAATGATTTGGCGGCCTTTTCCAAGACATCTGCAGCCGTCAATCCAAAACACTCCTCTTTCCAAAATCTAGAGTCATAAATTCGTTGGCGTGTGATGTATTCCATCAAGTTCTGCGGGTCTGAGCCTTGGACAGCACGGATGAGAGGATCTGTTAAGTTTGCCATTCTACTTGTATACTTGTTTGTCTATCGTAGCTCGAGTTTATGGTCACGGTGCAATGTTGATTTTTAATTTGACTGACTGTGAGTGCGAGTGCGAGTTGTACAAGGTGCCTGGGTGTTTGTACCTGGTACCAGGTACGCAGATTCTGGTACCGGCGCAAGTCCCTTGTACAAAAGGTACTACCGGTAGGTATCATGCCTGGTATCGCCAAGTGCCCGACAGCGTGCCAGTCACTGCTATGAATTATCGTCGACTGCTCCGCAAAATTCTTCTTTGTTGGCAGCATGCAGAACTCTGGTGCCCGTAGTGTCAGTGATTGTCAATTTACTGTTACGGAAGCACGATGACAAGCACAAACCATCGTGGTCCTTACTGTTAGCTTTCCAGGAACCCACCATGCCACCCAACCACGCTGCTCATGGGGAAGATCTGTACGCGTTGCTGCAAATTCCAAAAACGGCATCTGAAGCGGAAATCAAGAAGGCATATCGAAAACTGGCGCTATGTTATCATCCTGATCGACAAACAACCGATAAAGACCGAGAAGACTCTCAACAAAAATTTGCCAAGCTCTCGGCGGCCTACGAAATACTCTCTGACCCGCTGGAACGAAAACGTTATGACGAAAACGAAGCTAAGTTACACACCGCCAATAAACCTGTGCGACCTGCACCTTCGCCTACGAGCAAGTCGCAACTTTCGACGAATGCCGTGCCCAAAAGTACCTCTACTTCCACGTCTGCCAAGAAGAAACAAACGACTACAAATCCGACATCTTCTGTAGCACCCAAAAAGGCCACTTCTTCAACAGGCAATCCAGCCGTATCGAAGACAAAAGCAACGCCGTCAAAACCTGCTGGAAAGTCTACTCCCAGTAAGTCGAATTCAACCGACACCAGCAAGCCGACTGTTCAACCACCAAAACCGAAATCGGTACAGCCGTCCTCCTTTTCTTGGAGTCGTCATCCTCCCAAGAAACCATCACTTCCAGTAGCCAAAGGGGTCGTTCCGCCCAAAAAACATGCACCGCTGTCAACCAACTCAACGCCTCATAGTTCATCTAAACCCGCGGATAAAGAGTTGAAGGCTTCTAACGGTAAAAAGAGTGAGAAGAAATCGGCCACTTCCAATCACAGCAAAAAAGCCAGTGACAATGGAAAGGCTGGCAGTGGAGGTTTCTTCGGATTATTTACAAGTAAGAAAGGATAGTGCAATTCCAACCTCATGCGTGTGAGGCTAGCATGGCTGTTGCTACTTTCTTCTAGATGTCCTCAACCTGGACACTACCGGTAGCTTCGCAAGTAGAAAACGAAGGCCAGCCCAATTTCGCACAGACAATGGCAATTGTCGTCTTCACTCCCACCATTAGCCGGCAGAATTCCTTGGTTGACTATATGAACTGCTACACTAGATTTATCTGTAGGCTGTGACAATCTCTATCTTTAAATGGTTTCGAAACCAGGGCTATGATACAGGACATGAACAAATCACCGCGACACACAGCACCAAAGGTCACACAGCTGGCTGGAAAAAATCGTTACAGCGCAAACAAAGAATTGCGCACGACCAACGTACCAAACCAACAACCTCAGATGAAGCATGTGGCGTTACTCATGTTTATACTCATGTGCGCTTGCTGCTTCCCTTACTTCCAGGGTAGTAGGACGGTACATCGTTGTATGAAACATAATCCGATCCTCCTTTGCTGCCCTTGCTGCTGCCCTTGCTGCTGCCGTCGCCCTTTCCACTTCCGCTGGATTTGCTGCCCTTGCTGCTGCCGCTGCCTTTGCTGCCCTTGCTGCTGCCGCTGCCTTTGCTGCCCTTGCTGCTGCCGTCGCCCTTTCCACTTCCGCTGGATTTGCTGCCCTTGCTGCTGCCGCCGTAGTCGCCGCCCTTTCCACTTCCGCTGTAGTCGCTGCTGCCGCTGCCGCTCTTCTTGCTTCCGCTTCCGCTCTTCTTGCTTCCGCTTCCGCTCTTCTTGCTTCCGCTTCCACTCTTCTTGCTTCCGCTTCCGCTCTTCTTGCTTCCACTTCCGCTCTTCTTGCTTCCACTTCCGCTCTTCTTGCTTCCGCTTCCGCTGCCCTCACCAGGTGAGTATGGCGGGTATGGGTATGGTTCGTAATTGTCTACGTCGCCCTTGCCAGATCCTTTCGATCCCTTGCTGGATCCTACCGATCCCTTGCCAGATCCTTTTGATCCCTTGCTAGATCCCTCCGATCCCTTGCCAGATCCTTTTGATCCCTTGCTAGATCCCTCCGATCCCTTGCCAGATCCTTTTGATCCCTTGCTAGATCCCTCCGATCCCTTGCCATATCCATCAGAACCCTTTCCGGATCCCTTGCTTGAACCCTCTGAGCCCTTTCCGGATCCCTTGCTTGAACCTTCCGAGCCTTTTCCTGATCCCTTGCCATATCCTTCAGATCCCTTTCCGGTTCCCTTGCTGGAACCTTCCGAACCCTTTCCGGATCCCTTGGAACCTTTGCTAGATCCCTCAGATCCCTTGCCAGATCCCTTGGAACCTTTGCTCGGAATCCCGTACAAGAGTCCCTTAACCGAGATCCCTTGGAACCTTTGCTAGATCCCTCAGATCCCTTGCCTAGATCCAGATCCCTTGGAACCTTGCCAGATCCTGATCCGTAGTCAGATCCCTTGCCAGA